>PVIJ01001220.1:0-51594 GCA_004024925.1 Scalopus aquaticus | reverse complement strand
ATTTGAAATCAAGGAGTGAAATGCCTCCATTTTCTTTCTTTTTAGTTAGGAGGGCTTTAGCTATGCGAGGTTTTTTGTGGCTCCATATGAATTTCATCAGTAGTAGATCTATTTCCTTGAAGAATGTCACTGAGATTTTTATTGGAATAGCATTGAATCTGTAAATTGCTTTTGGTAGGATTGCCATTTTGATAATGTTAATCCTTCCAATCCATGAGCAGGGGATGCCTTTCCATCTTCTTGTGTCTTCTTCTATTACTTTCAACAGAGTTTTGTAGTTTTCTTTGTATAAGTCCTTTATGTCTTTTGTTAGATTTATTCCCAGATATTTGAATTTTTTGATTTCGATTTTGAAGGGTATGGATTTCTTAATTTTTTCTTCTTCAGATTGGGTGTTTTTAGTTTGTATATAGGAAGGCTACTGATTTTTGTGCATTGATTTTGTATCCTGCTACTGTACTGAACTGGTCTATTATTTTGAGTAGTTTTTCTATGGAGTTTTTAGCATTTTGTATATATATTATCATATCGTCTGCAAATAGAGACAGTAGAGATCTCTTTTAAATTAAGTTAGGAAGTATTCATTTCCCTAAAGCTGAGCCTTTCTTGGATGAAATAGGCACTTGGGTAGACAGAAAGGAGAGCCAGAAAGAAAATCAGATCTTTGATAACATTTCATTTCTGAATCAAATTGTCCTTAAACTCTGACTCAACTGGAAAATCAATAAATTAACTTTTGGGTTGTTTTCTTATGTATCATACAAACAAGATATGGAAGAAAAATAAAATGAAATAAATATTTAAGAAAATAAATCTATTTGGATTAGTGTTTTCATGTCCTTTGGGTAAATTCCTAAAAGTGGGATTGCTGGGTCGTATGGGAGCTCCATGTTTAGCAGTTTGAGGAATCACCATACAGCTTTCCATAGTGGTTAGACCAGTTCACATTCCCACCAGCAGCGTAGAAGAGTTCCTTTTTCTCCACATCCTTTCCAGCATTTGTTGTTGCCTATATTTTTAATGTGTGCCATCCTCTCAGGTGTGAGGTGGTATCTCATAGTGGTTTTGATTTGCATTTCCTTGATTAAGTGATGTTGAGCATTTTTTCACGTATCTGCTGGCCATTTGCTTTTCTTCTTTGGAGAAGTGCCTTTTGAGCTCTTCTGCCCACTTTTTGACTGGGTTATTGGCTTTGTTTTTGTTGTCCAAAAGGATTCATGCACCCGTATGTTCATTGTGGCACTGTTTACAATAGCAAAGGTATGGAAGCAACCCAGATGTCCAAAAATAGATGACTGGATCAAGAAGATGTGGTACATATACACAATGGAATACTATTCAGCATTCAAAGAAGACAAACACATGCAATTTGAAGCAACATGGATGGAATTAGAGGGAATCATACTCAGTGAAATAAGCCAGAAAGAAAAAGAAAAATATCGAATGGTTTCACTTATAACAAGACTATAGGGAAACCAAATAGGAGAGAGACACTCAGCGGGTGGGGGGAGGCGGGGGGAGGGGAAGATAAGGGCACAAAATGGAATAGAAAAGAACACAAGGGACCATGGAGATGGATCACGGGTGAATTGGTGGTTGGCTACCCAAGGGGAATACAAAATGTAAAAGACATAAATAACAATAAAAATATATATTATAAAAAAAATTACTGCATTCTGAAAAAATAAATAAATAAATAAATCTAGAAATACTATGAACATGTTCACAAATTTTGACTCTAAGTACTGTCACTATCACTTTTTAAATAACATGAAATTAGAAATATTTTTAAAGCTCAGAATGAAGCCCAAGAAATTTCCCATATCCCACTGACAAGTAGCATTTACTGATGATAATAATGACAACAATATTAACTAACTACTCATGATAGCCACAATAATAAACAAAAACTATTTTCCTTATGCCTTAGTATAAATAACTTGTCCAATATCACCAAGTAGCAAGTGGCAGAGCCAGGGCTTGAATCTGTGTCTGTCAGTTAGCAAAGCTCATGCTCTGAACCACCATGTAACCAAATTTCAGGAGACTAAATTAGTTACTAATTAAAAGTAGTTTATTTTTCTATAGAAATATATACTTTTATGAGTATATACTCATGAGTTTTTACTTATGAGTAAATATATTTACTCATAAGAAAAATAGTCAAATGATTAAAAAAATCAAAATAATAGACCATTTTCTTCAGAGAATTTTCAGAATCTTATATCTACAAGTAAATAGCAGAATCTTCCAGAAAAGGATATTATATGCTGGAAGTTGGGTAATTCAGCTTCCTTCCAGGTCTCAGGCTCTTCATCTGGGATATGGCCTGGAGAACTGAATAATTCCTATATTCTCATCCAATAATGGAGTCTGATATCATTGTCAGAGGAAGATTTCAGGGCAATCTCATGTGAAGTTACATTTGTAATCTTTAAATGTGGAATTAAAATAATCTATTTTGAGTATAATTAAGTAGATATTCCTTTTCTAATTTAAAAAGAATTTGGAACCATGGATATACAATCTCAATCCCCAGATAAATTAGTCCATGGAATAATATAGTCAAGAAAAAAAAATAAGATCATGTTAAAGAAAAAAGGAACTGATGTTCTTCCATATATATAATAATGTTATATAGTTTGTGATCAATTGCTGACTGATTCTATTGTATTATATTACAGATTTTTAAAAATATGTTACTTCTTAGACTGGAAGTTCTTCTGCCAATAATGTGATTTTGAATTTTTAACAGGAAAATCAGGAATGAGAATGTATTCATTGTTCTTATTTTTGCCTTAATGCACTGTTTTCCAAATTGGTTCAGTAGCTTGAGGTCAAAGTCAGATGTTAAAGGGAAATGCGGACCTGATTGATTGCTTTCAAAAGATCAGAGTTGGATAAATGTAGTACAGCGTTCCTTTCACGATGATGTTTTAGATGAAAGGCTAATATCAAGTCATGAAGTAAGACCTGATTTAATGTTTTCAATAATAATACTTCATCTTCCTTAGACATCTACTGGTTTGCCTATAAACCAGCAAACACATTCTGTCTATACCTTTCACCCCCCAGAGCTGTAGCCCACACCCCCATCACCTCTCAAAATTACTAATGGATGGGTGTTACCCAGAAGCTCTTTAGAGGAACACAATCTTTCAGAAGGAGAAAAAATCAAGAATATTTTGCAACATTACACAGAATAACCCAATCTGACAAATTGACATATAGCATATCAATAAAATATTGCCATAGAGCAATAAATAAACACAGGAAGTCTGTGGATGACTGGAAGCCACATGAACAATTTCAGGTCTCTTGGGTCCTATTTAGTGCACAGAAGAAGTCATTTATTAAATGGACCAGCAGCCATGTAAAATCTGATAAGCGACTTCAAAAAGCAAGTCACATCCTGGGGAAGTTAGGCTAATTAAACTCCTTTATAGACTTATTCTTATCAATTTAATGAACTTAGCAAAATTTGAAAATGACCTGTGAGATATCTAGTAATTTTATAAGTTTGGTGTAAATCTTTGCTACATATGGTAACATATAACACAGAGATTTATTGAGATAATTAAGAGGGAAAAATTGGGTGGATATGAATAGAATTCGGATAACATTCTACATTGAATGAGTCATTACATATTCACTATTAGTATTTTGAATGGCAGGTGCCACTAATTCTTTTCATAACAAGTGATAGATCATTTAAAGGTCTGAAAGTGTTGGTGAAGAATCAGGTTCTCATACTCTCTAGCCTTACCTTAGTGTAAATGAAACAATTAATATAATTAATTAATATATATAATTAATATAATTAATTATATATATTAATTGTTTCATTCTGAAAGATTGTGTTCCTTTAAAGAGCTCTAAAGAGCTTAAGCACCAGTGTGCTTAAGAATGCAAGACCAGACCCAAAAGCAGACACTCAGAGAAAAATTTTTATAAAAACCTTTAAAATAATTTCTTTACATAGGGAGTGTAAAAAGGGATCATAAGAGAGAGAAGGAAGGAAAATTTATTGGCCAGCATGTGGCCAGATGCTGTCTTCCCTACCCAAAAATAGCATCTGCTGAGCAGAGACCAGGTGCCCTTGGAAGTCATCCAAAGAGAGCAACCAGCCTATGTTTTGTCTTTGACCATCCACATGGTGGCCCCACTCTACCCCTAGTCCCCAACAGCCCCCATTCAGGAAATCAAGGGGTATAGTCCAGGAGGTTATATTTCCAGATGTTCCTATCCCAATTTCCAATCACGAATCCAGGTAGGGACCTCTGGTTCTGGAGCATCCCAGTGTACTCCCCAGCATGTGCAGCTGGCTATGTGGGAGCGCTGGGTGTATATTGGGCTCCCCAAGGCCTGAGGGGTTACTACTGCTGTGAACTCTCCAACTCCACCGCCTGATTCAGAGGTGCTGCAGTGTTCCTCTTACAACATCTGCCCTCTTCTCCCACTTGCCAGGAACACATTTATTGAAGAAACTGTTCATCAAGCAACATTTCTGCACTGACTTGTACCATTCTCCCATAAGAATTTCCTTTCCTTGATAGATTGCTTCTTTCTCTCAGCCATGAACATTTTACCTTTTTTTCCATCACTAACTGTATTTACAAAATATTCCCTTTCCTGGAACTGTATTCATCAACTTTGCTACATTTGCCCCAGCATTTAGATCCAGCTTTATGCTCTCCACCAATTCCCTCCAAACCAAAGGCTCCTCCGTTTACTGTTATCTGTGTGCATGATTCTGTCTACAATGAGTTCATTCATAGCTTAGAGATAGAGAACAGGCCCTACCTTTCTTGGCATTCACCACAATATGACACACAATTTTTTTATAATCTATGCTCCCAATTGAGATACTGGGAGGCTAACTTAGGGAGGCGGCATCTTCTTTTTCTGATTAGCACTCTATTTGCAAATGATCCCGGATCTGCTGGATACAACACACTATATTTGTTTTGCCACACCACTATTGCCTTTCAAATTATGTGAAGGGTTAGGAGGTGACGTCAAGTAGATGGCTCCTTTAAGAATGGACTGAATGGAAAGAATAACATAAGTGACTGAATGGAAAGAATAACATAAGTCAATTGCTTAAGAGAAGATCAGATCAGGGGAAGGTATTATGTTTTATGGATGGGGCTTCAGGGGAGACTTGACTTGAGAGTGTCTACAGATTACAGAGAAGAGGATGGAGGAACACGAGAGACTAAAGTGATTCCTGATGGAATGAAGAATAGGAAACAGTGAGTGGGTGGGATCAGAGGAACAAATTTTATATGTGTATATATACATACATACAAATACATATATATTTATACACATATATATCACACTATATACATATTACATATATACATATATGTGAAATATATGCACACATATAACCCATGTTATACACATATATATTTAAATACACATTAATGTACAAAAAAAAAAGGGAGGGAACATCCAAGTTTTTAAACAAAGTAGTTTAGGTGGATGCCCGTTTGAAAGGTAATACATGACGTAAACATAGCCAACCTCATGTCTGGACATAGAGCAAGTGTTGAGTGTTTATCATCTACCAGGCACTGTACCATCTTATGTACGTAATCCCGCCCAATTACCACCCTAGCAATTTAGCATTCTAACACCATAAGTTACTAAATGCAGCATTAAAAACTTCCACAAGAAAAGCTTATCAAAGGGCCGTTCTGTTTTTTAACTGAGTGGTAGCAGAAGGTCGTGGTGCCATTTACAGGAATTGAAGGGATGTATTTACACTGTGGTTGCCTCCAGAATAACTCCCTCTGAGAAAGTTCCCAGGAGGCAGTTACAGTGCTGTTCTGGAGTTGTAATAAAGCAAATGATTCAGTAAGTTGAATCCTTCCATTGTGTGATTAACAAAGACACAGAACATTACACAGATCGCCAAACAGCAGTGTGCTCAGAGCAAAGCAGCACTTGCTTAGGCTGTGAGGCTTGAGGACTGGAGAAATCCTGCTATCCAGAGGAAACCAGTCCAACCAGTAGAAATGTTTGGTTAGGGTGGAGTTTTATCATTGTTGATGTTTTATTTATTAATTTTCCTTTATTGCATAAGTAAACCAAGCATCATTTTAAACAAGGTATACTTTCCTAGGTGACCTATTTATATTTTTCAACAATGCTATTGAGAAACAATAGCCACAAAAATATGAACTACCTGGATATATTTTACTCATGAGTCTCAGTCAAAACTATTTGTGTCCTGAAGTCAAAAACTTTAAAGAATTTCCTAATCATTGGAATAAGTTAATGTGTAGAAATGCAGCAAAACAGAAAAAGGATAATGATGTTCATAATAAGTCTTGGAATGTTTCAGAGCATTCAGAAAGAAGTGGAAAAATTAAATTAAAATTTTAAAGATAGCCTAAAACCAAGAAAGCAGACCAATGAAGAACAAGATCACTTTACTCTTAACATCAGTATCTATGCAAACTGCCCCATCTCCCCAATTCTCTCCCAGAGAGAACAAGTTATAAAGAAAAAACCCTAGACTCCAGAGGATGGTCTCACCCCACAGCTCAATATCACTTCCTTAATCAGTACACAGGGATTCTCGAAACAACCAAAACAGAGAGGCTGAGCAGGATGTTGAAACACAGAGAATGAAATACAAATCCAAGAGAAAAACATTAGTTTGTAATGGGACCGACAAAAATGAATACAATGAATACACACACACACACACACACACACACACACACACACACACACACTGCCTTAACTCATGAAGTAGAAAGATTATAGTACAGCTTTATTATTCTATTCACCATACATAGATTATGGAGGTACTATATCTCATATCAATAAGTAACATTAAGTGATATATCTACCTCATATTAATAAATAACATTAAATGAAATAAGACTGATTCATGGCTGGCATAAATTTTTTCTGTATCACTACTTTCCATGGACATTGCTGCTTTAGTGTTTGCTCTCTAATACCAACACACACACACATCACAATCATAACCATAAACCAAATGACTACATACTTGGAATAGATGGCTGTTAGAAAATACTCACACTAATTGATAATGACATCATGCTGGTATGCATATTACAATGTAAATGAGGCTTCCAGACTCATTTATGGCTCTTTTATTCAAAGTTTAGTACTTATTACTTTTTTTCATGGTTTAGAAGATTCTTCTTAAGGCTGTGGGATTACTTATTCCTGCTGATTTGGCCCCTTGGAATTGGACCAAGAGTACCAATTTTTAAGTGTATTTTAAAACAGATGCTTACCAGCAATGAAACAGAATTGAAATGTCTAATGGAAACCACATTACTGAAAGAAAACAAGCAAAGAGAAAACTGATTAACAGATTTAGCCAGGCAGCCATTTGGCTTTATTAAAAATCTGAATTATTCCTTGCATCAAAACATAATAACACTTTCTATGTTTTCGTTTCAGTGTGTGTGAAGGGGAAGCATCCACATGAATACTTTCTTTTTCTTTTTTATGATAAATTTTGAAAGGTGGTATAAAGTCTATCAAACACATCTGTAAGCTTAAATGACTTCTCAGGGTTATTTGAGAGATGCCGGAATAAGATGCAGAACTCTGACTTCCCATGAAGTGCTTGTAAAACTCAGCCAGATTTAGCAAAACCTGGAAAGAAAACAGTGCTTGATATAATTTCTTTGGCTCCTACTTGTGATGATTCACAGCAAGACCACATGGTTTCCCTATGTCTCGACTCTTTTTTTCCCCCTAAGAACTCATGTTTCTAGAAGCCTCCATTATTCTCGTCAATACTAGAAACTACAGAGGATAATTAGAGAACTACAGAATTGGGGTTCTGCTAGAGATGTAGATTTTTTTTTAAGTTGTAAAAAGCTAGTAAAACACATCATGTGGCGGTAAATTCTTACATGCAATAAGACTTCCTTTTTCTGAGTTTAACCCACTTCTAAGAAAACTCCCCTATGTCTAAAACAACTGCATATCACACACATACACCATGGCATGTAACTCATTGCCTAGAGATTGTTTTCCTGTTACACCATCCGTGATGAAGTTGGGAGAAAACTTCACATATTCTCCTTTCCAAATAGCTGAATATGTTTTTAAAAAAATTATTAAAGGGCTACCAAAGTGAAGGAGGACAAAACACTTCATTACAGAAAAAAAAAATACTGAGACATAAAACTAGGATCAGAAAAGATGGCAACATTAAGAGAAATAGACGGTGATGATCTCACCAAGTGATATCACTGTAGTCATTTTTCAGTGCAGTAGTAATCTGGCAGAGCAATGGCCTGACAGTAGCTCTACATTTTGCTTAGCTGAGAGCTTCCCTTGTAGCATAATACATCACGCAATTGAAAGCATTCGGCTTTGTTTTGCAACTCACGATTCAGCCCAGGTGGGCCACTGTTACACAATAACCATGCAGCTGTTAGTATCTTTGCTTAAATCGCCCTTCCTTTTTAAAATTTACAGTATAATCTGCTCCACCAATAGATACTAATGTCCAAAAACTCAGCTCTTATTTACCATTTACTCTCTATAAAGGTCCAAAATAACTAACAAATCATTCTCAAAGGAATTCCAGTTATGTTGCTTGTTCCCTTAAAGAGTGTAAAGGAGTAAAATGTCAGCATTGTGTGTAAGAAATAAAGTACTCGCAACACCTGCTAACAATACATACTGTATAAAGCACTTAGCCTGTAATGCGTTTCTGGAAATCATTTCAGAATTTACAAACATAATTTTTGGCCTATCTTCCCACCATTGTAAAGACTCTACCATATGCTGCAATTTTATCTGAATTGCCTGATTCCCTATTCCTGATGTTAACATGGAGGGAGTGTTTTACACATACACAGATTATGTAGAAATGCATAGACTTTTGTCAGTTAATGCTCATAAAAAATTAATAGTGTCTGCTGAAACTTTCTGATCCATTTGAAATTTTTCATTTATTTAACGGATCGTGTCTGTCTTCATCCAAGAGCTGTTGGGCACATCCAAAGAGCTTTGTTTGGTCTGACAAGATGATAAGTAGAACATGTGTTTCCTCATTTGTTTTCAAGGCTTTTAAAACATTTTTTTATGTTCCAAGTGCCTTCAAAGAGGACAATAAATTAAATGAATTAGTGGACTGAGAACTGAAACGTCAGCTCCAGGTAGAGTCTGTGACTTGTTAATAGACAGTAGCTAAAATAACACAGACTTTCATCCTAACAGACATATAGTCTGTATCGTTCACAGGTGAGACTGACTACAAGCCAAGAGGCCCTTATCCTATATATTCTCTCTCAACTATTTTGGCACTTTTTGTGGAATTTATCAGATGAGGAACACTTTCCTCACCAGATTTCTGCAATATCATGTTTACAGTTAGTTCAGAAATAAACAAATATATTCAACCTCTTGTCCCTATTCAAGCATCTTCTTCATTATTCATTCTGACAGCTTAACATCTTTCTGACATAAGTAATGTTTCCCTCTGACATAGGTGTTTCTATTCGAAAATATTTTACTAATAGGAATATGAACACATGACATAGACAATAATTACAAACTTGTGAGCAACTTCTCAGTTTGTTATTAAAAAGTTATCTGATTCAGATTCTGCTTCACCAAAATAGCTTTTAGTCATTAATTATTTATTTGATATTATGAAATGTGTTCACTGCCCAAGGACTTCTGGGCTTGTGCATAAAATTTAAACTAAATCCAGCAGCTAAAATCCCTCTTAAACTATAATGAAATTACCGAGTTAATGGAGCGGCATAATCAAACCAGAGTTAATAAATATGGTGCAGCCTTAATAGATGCCATAAGAGCGAATGTCAATAGATATTGACAATTTGCCATGTGAAAGCATGACATTTATTATGTTTATACTCATGTTGTCACACATTTATTATTTTTATGGTCCAGTTATACTGAGTGCGTTGGAACCACAGTATCGGGACTTATGCAAATAAAGGAAATACACAATTTTCCATTTTCCAAAAGTAAGTTATCCATGATTTAAAAAAAATAATAGCAGAGATGTTAGTCCATCTAAAGGCACAAACTTCACTAACACAGTGTCAGCTGCCTTTTAAAGCTTGGCACAAAAACAGGAATTTGGAGAAGTTTTTAGTTACACACATACTAAGTGGTGGTGGTTGCACTTCATTGTGTCTGATTCTTCAGTAGGGAAAATATTTAAATTCATGGGACTTTTTTTGCAAGCAAGCACATAATCCTTTAGAGTAAAACGTAGCTTTAAACTTCTTCTAGAAGCTCCTTAAAAACATCTGCCTCCTCCGCATGTTTAGCATTTCAGAACCTAAATTCAAGAATGAAAGTGCTCCCAAAACTGATTGCAAAATGTATAAACCCTTTTCCTAAACTATACTTTACCAAATTCTGCCCAGTTCCTCAGTTAAATAAAGAGACGGCAAGGACCACACACGACTGACCACATCCCCTTTTGGACTTCACTCTTCAGAGGTTTCTTGCTTATACACTAATGAAACAACGATAAACTGACAGAAAAATAGTGTTTTTACCTTGAAAAGAAAAATCATATATTGCTTTACTGTTTCATTAACACCACTAAAATACTTGGTTTTTTTCATACAAAAAATTTGATGACGAAGTCAAGGTTTGGAAACAGAATTTGGGCAGTGGAAATATTTCTCAAAGGGAGATATGATAAATTCTTTATCAAGAATAACAATTGGTAAATAGCGCCTGGAGGTTTGAGTACAATGGCTTGTTGGTAATTTTTTTCTAAAATTATTCGAGACGTTTGGTTGATTGTTCAAATGGTGTGATAGATGTATGGAGGTCTGTTATACAATTCTCTCCATTTTTGTATCAATTTGAAATGTTTCCATTAAAAGTAAAAAATGATATTGCTTATTTATAGAAAATTTGCAAATAGAAATTAGTAAAAAGAAGAAATTATCCAGTCACCTGATATTTTAAAGAATATATATTTTTAAAGATTTATTTTTATTTATTCATTCAGAGGTATGTGGGGTGTGGTGTGAGAGGATTCACCAGAGACAGTGGTAGCAGAGCAGGCAGGTTGAAATACACTGCTGAGGGGAGCAGCGGGCAAAACAGGAGAGGTCTGCTGCGCCATGTGGGTCAGCTCCCTGGCCTGGATAGAACTCAGGACATAGTGTGAACAGCGCTGAGACTTAACCCCTAGGCCACCTGGGATGACCCTATTTTAAAGAACATGTTCCAGTTTTTTACTAAGTATAAATGTAAGTGTGTGTGTGTGTGTGTGTGTGTGTGTGTGTGTGTGTGTGTGTATAAATGTGCATCTATACACACACAGATGCAGAAATGAGTATCATGCTGCATGTATCTTTATACTCTACAAATTTATCATGAACGTTTTTTCATTATACCTCATAACCATATAAAATTTCATTTTATGGCTATAACTTGATTTATTTCATTTTCCCTCCATAATTAGACATTATTTTTTTCTCTCCTCCATGATTATAAACAATGTTACTCTAAAAATTATAAATGAGATTTGCTGACATTTATGATTATGTCCTTAGGATATATTTCTAGAAATGTAATTTTCAAATGAAGAAGTACGCAAACCTTTAAAATGTTATGCATATTGTCATGTGAACTTCCAGAAATATTAATTTTTATGACCCCAAGAACTACCTGGGAGTGCTTATTCCCCCTTGTGTGTGTGAATCTTCATAGGCAAAAGGGGCCATGATTGCTTTAACTTGCATTTATTTCATCACTGGTGAGGTTGACCCTCTTTCATATGTTTCTTTTCATTACTGTTTCTTTTTCTTTTTTTTTTTTTTTGAGATGTGTCTGTATATACCCTTATCTTTATTTTTCTACTGATGTAAGGGGGCATTTTTTTTCCTTACCTTAAACCCATTTTAATAACTCCATTAATTCAATAAAAGAGAAATTCTTAGTTAATATATTATGCCTTAATTTTTCCACATAAGACATGGTTTCTTTATGAATGAAACCATTCTCAACAAATTAATGCACCACAAAGACTTACCTCCATTGTGGAGTCATAGCCCAGTTTCCCCGGGGTGGTGGGGTCACACAGTCAGCATGTATCTCCCTTCTTGGCCTGTTGATTCAGGGGTGTGAAGTAGTCAGGTGGCATCTGTTCAAAGAGATCATTGCTATGTTCAGTGGTGGAAGCCCAGGAACTAAAATCTCAGGCTAGCAGAGCATGAGGTCATGGAAACAGAGAGCAAAAATTTTGCTAGTGGGTCATTAGAACAGAAATAGTGAGGACTGTCATTCCCATTTTGAAGGACTCATGATTCCTGGTGACGCAATAAACTGCACCACATATTGGACTCAGATCCACAGAGTATACAGTCTTCTAGAGAACCTTGCTTCAGCTCTGCCAGGTACTGCCACCTAGTTGGTGCTGTAACTGAGTCACGAAAAGGTGATTCCACTGTTTCATCAAGTTACCTGCTTCAGTATGGAAAAGAGAAGGAGCAGTGTAGGGTAAATGAAGTTGATCAGGCCATTTATGCCCTTGGCCTCTGTGGCTATCACCTGTAGCCTTGATCTTGTTAACGTAGAAGGCAAGAGAGTACAGGACATTTGTGCCTGATCATGGACACCCGAGCATGGGTGTGTGCACATGTGCAAGTGTGCACACCTGTGCCTAGGAGGGAGGGAATAAAGGGCACATCACCCTGGGGAAGGCGGTTTAAGTTGCTGTGTCCCTGCTGGTTTGTTTCCCCTGCTTACCATTAACACCCTGTGAAAGTGATGCCAAGGCCTCCAAAATTCTCTTTCCAATCACTAGAACCTATGGTGAACCTATTAGGCCTGGGAAGGTTGCAAAACAAGCAGACATGGTAATGCCAATGAATTCCATAAGCAAGGGCCCTCTGTTATAGTTCTTTTGCATTGAAATAATTTCCGTGATCAAAAGCAATGCTTTGAGTTTTACTATGACAGTGGATTTTGATAATTAAATGAGATAATATATAAATATATATTATTTTACTTTCCTAGAATAATAAACATACATATACATCAGAAATGTTTAATAACTGTAATACTGTATATTTGCCAAAGTGAACATTTCAAACAATGAATGCTTTGGGAAATTATATTATAATAGAATTTTCAGAGATGAAGACTCCTTAGAGATTATCTAGTGGCTTTCAAACTTTTTAAACCTCAAAATCCTTCCTACAAGAAAGCTATTATGTAAAACAGGTAAAATTAGACTTTGCTATATATAAAGTGAAGTGGGGTGGGAGGTAGTGCAGAGAAGGAGGCAATGCTTGCACAGTCAAGGCACTTCTCAGAATCCCCCAGGATAAATTTTCTTTAAAATATATTCAAAGAGCAGTGGAGTCCCCTGCCATTAATTAAATGGCACCCAGTCACTTTTAGGCAGTTTTAGAAGGAAAAAAATCAATGAAACTATTTTGATCAGACATATTTCACAAATGTAAAATGTAAGATGAATTCTGATTTTTACAAAACTTCTTTGTGGCTAACTCAAATCATATGTTTAAAGATTCTGCTTGCTCTTTAGGAATTTAAGTCATTCTGACATGGCTAACATTCTGGAAATATGGAACAGTTTTTTGGTTTTTTTTTTTTAATCAACTGAAGCATTTTCATTTAATATGTATATCATTGCTTAGGTTTGTTAACTTTCTTTTAGCTTAAATTACCAGCTCACAAATATAGACCAATGACTCAAAAATAATTCAATGAAACATATAAGGAGTGATGGCAAAGAGGGAAGGTAGCACAATGGACTGTGGTGCTGACTGTGGGTGATGTGGTGGTGGCTACACTATCAGGGTAATACTTGATGAGGGTAGCCAAATCTTTCAAGGAAAAATAACTAAATTTTAAATATTAAAAATAGGGGCAATGAAATACTGACATAACTAAAGATCAATTTGTAAATGAAAATAATAGGACTCGTGTGCAAACAACAGATTGTAAATCTAAATGTAGTGAAACAAGTGACTATGTGAACAACATGGATTCTCACAAACATCCCGTCCTGCCTAGTGTGTCCCTCCTGGTTTCCAGCTGAATTCTACAGAATCAAATGGCATGGGAAGATCTTATCAGGAAAGGTCAAACTTTAGGGCCAGGATCACTAAGAGGAAGTTACTAGTCCTCATCATCCCCGGATAGGCATGCTGGGTCCTGGTGATCTGTTCTGCCTTTTTACAGGGCAAGTTTTAAGAAGTTTTATCAACAGGAAAACTACATGGGCTGCTTGGCATCAGAAAATTAAGATCTGGGGAGCCAGCAGTTTACACAAGTTATCTGGGACAAATGGATGCCCGGGACATGTAAACGTGGACAGACTCCCTGAGTAGTTACGGTTCCCCCTGCCTGCTGTCAAATCTGAGGGTAGTTGAATTTGGCTGTAACCCCTCCAGGTGGAGGAAGGGTGGAGGTTGGGTATGGTTGCACTTTAATAATTGTGCAGGAAAGCAATAGTGAATACTCAAGGCCACTTACATACAACACTGCTCATTGAATAACTGAGTGGTGGACAACAATGTCATTAAACAAGTCAAACTTAAGTCTTCTGTGTTAAATGTTTTGGAGTTAATTTTTGCTGATATCTGTCAAGGTAGCAGCAGGAAACAGATGGCTCAAAAGTGATAACTGAGGAAAGTTTCGTAAAGAAGCTCTTTATAAACATGTGGGCAGACATATGGGAAACCAATAGGGATGGAGAAGCACCCTAAGGTTAGCAGTAGGAGGGAGTCATTGTCACCCCTAAGCCTGAAGGGACAAAAAAAGATGGTTACTGATACCCAGCAAGAGCTATGACTGTGGAGGGGCTGAGGACAAGGTGTAGCTACAGAGAGGCTGAAGGACTGGCTGTGACTTTCAAGGTCTTTGGTGTAGGATCCCAGCTAGCTGCTTCCAACTTTCCATCCTGCACAGAGGGAACAGGGAGAATAAATGACCCTGACCTCACTCTTCACCCTCCAACTTCCTGCTGGTGTCCCATTGGCCAAAAACAAGCACAAGTCAGAGTGTAAGGAATGTGGTAAATGTAGCCAATGGAATTGATAAGGGTGAGCATCCCAGGACTCAGGAACACATGGAGAGGGTAGAAAGTAGATAAGAGTGGCAAACAAAACAACTAAACATAAGGGAAGACAGAAGTTAGTGGCAGAAGTTTTAGGAAAGCAAAAGAAGTAAGAGACTTCAGGGAATGGAATGGTTTAGGGAGAGATTGCAACCAGAGCCCCACAACTTGTGCAGGGCAAGACTGATTCTCTTTCCTACCTCTGGCTAAGCAAGGAGAGTTGTTGGGAAAGCAAGGCCATGCCAGAAGTTGCTGCTTGTAGACAGCCCCTGCCCTGGGTGCCAGTCGGGTTTGAGCACAAAGCCAAGTGGGAGTTTCCCTCTAACTATCCAGAGCACTGCTTCTGGGCAGTACCCAGGCAGTCCTAAAGTCTCTAGGATGGCTGTCTGGAGGCCTGGCACTGTCAGGGCTTGATGGTGTGCCAGGCGCTAGCCTTTTTATATTTGACACTTGGATTGTAAAATGGACCAATGGAGCAATGAGGTGCAAGCTATATGAACTAATAGTGTTCATCAGCTCTTTAGTTAATTATTCAGCATCAGATGGACTTATTGGTCCTAAAATGGTCCAGCTGGTGACTTAGAATTGAAAATGATCCAATCAGCAGATATCAACTAGGTTGGGCGACCTTGAAAGAGGATATAAGGCAGGGCCAGGAGCCAGCCTGGGACTCCCAGGCTCCCATTCTGTTCTTGACCTCCAAAAGAAGAAAGAAGCAGCATTCAGCAGCCACCTTCTGAAGAAATGCTGAAGAACTTTGGAGAGGCCAGGCAGCTATACCTGTCTCTGGTCTTGCTGCAGCCACAGCCTGAAAAAAGCATCAAAGGCCCCAGCCCTGGTGTCTCAAAGAACTGTTTATCTGATTGTCTGGCACTGTGTCCCAGTGCTGCTGCCTCCATTTCTATCTGGTCCAGTGTCCAGTGCTGTCCACCCCAACCTGGTGACTGTTGGTTGCTGTGGGCTGCTGCAGAGTCACTACAGCAGCCCTGCCGATAAGCACCTCCAGCTGCAGTGAATTGGATCCTGGCCCACTGCTTGCTGGTGTGCCACACGCTCCAGGTCTTCATTGGTGGTACAGTGCCGTCTTGAACAGGTGACCTTTAGGTTGGTACTTCTGGAAACTATAGACACAAACTGGGGTGAGATAGCTGGCCACCTATAGCCTTAGAAACTCTTTCCCATTTGTTAAGTAAACCCACTGTTGTTGTTCCCTAAACTTAAATATCTTGCAACTGTGGGCTCGGGTGAAAATCCACATGTCCTCCATTGGCCATTGTCCTTACGGCTATAGTCCCCCTGTAGTCCTGTTTCAAGATGATGAGTAAGAGCGCACTTTCTCAATAACTTGATCAGAAAGGAAAGGGACAAGTCACAAACTATCTTCAGTAGCCCTCTGGATTAGGAAAAAGGAGTATTTTCTGACTTGGCAGGGGAAAAAACTAGTAGTTTCACCTGAAGAGCATCAGGATCCACTGGAAGGGACTAACTATTAAAAAAGAAAGAACAACAGAGGGAGCCACAAAGGGAGAGAATAAGAATTTTGAAGATAAGTCACAGTTAGCATGAACAATGTCAAAAATCCTACCAACCATTTCCTGGAAAGCATACTTCTTCCCCCAATAATTAGTCTTAGAATGGATTCTACCATTCTAGATATACACTGCCACCCCTTTTAAAATGTTCTCACATATGACTTGAACAGATTATAAAGCACTTGATTGAAATGAAAAGACCAGATTTGAGGATTAGGTAAAGGTTAAGAAACTTAGATTTATTTCAAAATTGATTAGCTCCCAGAATACTTTCTTTGCGAAAAATTAAACATGTAACAAAGAGTAAAGTCTCTTTACACATAAATTAAATGCTTCTTATTTTTTTTTCTTTCGACACCTACCAATTTTAATTTCAAAGCTAAACTACAATGTGCTTTCTCCAGTCCGTCTCCAGGTGGTTTTCTCAGTACCATTTAAAGGACACATTGGAATGTTTCCCTCCTGATCCTCTTAAGACTTTCCTGGGTGTCACTTAATAGATTGAAGACCTCAGGAATCACAGTGTTTGAATTATTAATATGTCACTAACCTCATTAGTGACATTTCATTTATCATTAAAGAACTTCATTCATACTTGAGCCAGCAGCATCAAAATGAGGCAGTAACACAAAAACCATAAAGACAGTAGAAATATTTACCCACACTAAGAAGTCAGCTGTAATTTCACTATCAGTATTCATTGTCATCTATTGCCACATTAGTCCATCAATATTCATCATAAAATTACTAGCCCTTTCCTAGTAATTTTCCCCTCCATTTAAATGTGTGGTTTATTTTAAATATCCAGTACTTGAATAGGTAGCATTATGAAGATGTCCCCTCTTCAAGAAATCTGACTCCATTTGTAAAATATGCTGCCCATAGGTTTATAGGTATGTAGATAGGAGTACTTTCTTTAGAAAAGGGACCGATCTAACTGATCAAACAATCCACTCAAAGTAGTCCATAATTCACTGTGATGTAAAAGGTAGAGGCCTTTTTCAAAAATAATCGTAAACTACAAGATCCGTATGTTTCCTTTTCTTTTCCAGCCCTAAAACAATAAACTAAGATAACAAATGGAATTTTGCAGGCTTTGGGGAGAAGCCTTTATCTTCAAAAGAGACCTGAAAAGGAAGACTTAACTGACCTTTCCATGTAAGAAAGCATATCACCTACTGAGATTTGTCTTCCTTGTTGGCGCCTCCCTACAAAAATAGTAGGAGGCTAAAATCAGCTTCAACTTGTGCAAATTAAAAGTAACCTTCAGGCTAATAGGTTTTCAACACCATTCCTTCCTGGGCAAAACATTTGTGCCCCATAAAATTAAATTGCCTCCTCAAAACTGACTTCTCCAATAAATTACAACATTAAATACAGTAAAATTGGAATTCCTACAAAACAACTCCCACCTCCCTGAGGTAACCCTCTGTTCCTGTTAGAATTGATTCCATTTTTAATGGGGTACTCCATCTAGTTCTGAGGGCTAAGGTACAAAACCAAAAAGGAGCCCAGAAAACTTAAAAACTGTCAAAGAAATGTCAGAAGCTAATGGTCAAAAAAATAAATCCTATCTTTGAGGAAACTAGAACTACAATTTTGAAAAATAAATGCTTCTGCATGCCACCAAATGCTAAATTTAAAAAGCATTAAGGATTCTTACCTAGCAGAAGGTGACCCACTATTCTCAATTCCTTTGAAGGAGTGATCATAGGCAAACAATTAAGCACTGTAATGAGCTTATAAGGTGGTAGCTCTTATACTAACTCTGGCAATCACTAAAAAAAAACTGTCTTTTTACTAATTGAGGAAGTTCTAATGTCCTTTTTAAATGAGGTTGGAAGTCATAAACACATTGTGAAGTGCATACTTTGTACTAAAAATTAAACCATTTTCTTTACAAGTGAAAAAAAAAAAAGGAAAGGAGGACACCACATTCCATTCCAAAACTAGAGACAATTTATGAACACACGTGACAGTACAATTTGTGTGCATATTTAAACCTTGACACCATTTAAAGGAAAGGCACAATTATTATGAGATTATATAAAGTGTTCAATTTGGTCAGAGTGGTAATAGGCGTATATAAGAAAGAGTCCGTGATGGAATATTATCCTGGCAGCTGTGTACAGGATGGACTAAAGTCAGGAGAAACATAATACTAACTAATACTAAGCCTAATAATATCTAACACTTACAGGTGCCAGACACTGCTCTAAACATTCCCATATGTTAACATGTTAAATCCTCAAAGTAAGGCTATGAAGCAGACACTGTTATAATCTCATTTTACAGACGGGGAAACTAAAGCACTTAAATAATGCCTGATCTTTATAGTAAGCTTCTTGCATAGCAACCGCCAAGCAGGTAAATATAATAAAAGTATATTTCATTTTCAAAGCAAGATTTATCATCCAGAGAAGCCCAGAACATTCAAACTGCCACTACATATATTATTTCTGAATGTTTTTATTATGGAAAATTTCGAAGACATATAGAAGTAAAAAGGATAATATAACGGCCACCCCATTCCCCACATCCCCAATCTGGTTTCATCTACTATACCTCCATCTATTACCCAAGCCCCTCCCCTCACAAAAATTTTGCTTTTTTTTCCCTTCCTGTTTTCACTCTTACTAAAGGAACAAGTCTGCCCCCCACCCCGTAATTCAAAGCCCCCCAGCAGAGCTCCCCCGCCGCTCTCCGTCTCACTACGTAGTCCCAGCCCTTTCCCCGGTGGGGCCCGGGCTCTCTGCGCTGGGGCGGAACCGCGTGCGGTTGGAACCGGTTCCCCTGGCCAGCTACGCCCGCCCCCGCTCCCCGTTGCCTAGGCGACGACGGGCCGCTAAGCCTGGGCGAGACCGTGGCAGCTTGAATGGAAACCATACCCGGGGGCATGACCCCTACGGCGGTAACGCCGGACTCTGAGGTACGCTGCCCCTTCCCGACCCCGGTGACCCACAAGCGCCCACCCCTGACCGCCGCGCCCGCAGCCCGAGCTGGTTCCTGCTGAGGAGCCCCCAGCTCCTGCCCAGCAGGCGCGCTGCCGGATACGGAGACCCGGCTGGACCAGGCTCAGGGCGGCGCGGGGTTCAGGGAGGCGGCGGCGCGGGGTTCAGGGAGGCGGCGCCCCGAGCTCCCCGAGCCCAGCAGCTGCCGGCCTCGCCGGACCCGCTCTAGCGCGGGCCCGCGTATCCCCGTCGGGCGTCTGGCCCGCGCGTTTAAACTGTAGAAATTACTGGTTTGAACCGTTGAAGGCCAAATTGCTGCCCAACTCCGCCCTTTACCCTGAATTCTCAGCTCTTCAGAAGACCTCTCGCATTTTAAAACGTTCAGTTTATTTTGGAAATCGCTACAAATTCTTTTGCAACAATCACGATTCCTATTGCCCAAAAGGTGTCTTGGAGTAATTCTTCATCATAGTAAATTAATAATCGGAAGCCTGAGCTTCATCTTTTCCCTAATTGTTTTGACATTCCAGTTAAAAATGGTAGATGTCAGGACGAAGGTGGGGCATCCTCATGATCGTCATCCTCGTGTCTTGAGGAAAAGTTACCTGACTTGGGGCCCCTGTGGTTTGCCTGCAAAACAAAGATTGTTATCTTAAGGCCTCTCCCAACCTCAGTTCTCAAAAATAAACGAGTTTTGGGTAACTTTACTCATTAACTTAATATCCTGAGATTTTAATAAAGAATATATCTGCTATGCCAGACATTACTAAACAATGTTTAAATCATCATCCATTTATTCCATCATGTTCTATGAAGTTTTGTTTTTTTGAGACTGAAGGTGAATAATGTTATAACTAACTTTGCTATGTTCAACTACCTTATTAGTCTAAATAACATTATTTGTACGGAAGAGAAGTATTAGCTGCACTTTTATAAATGAAGAAAACAAGGAGCTAATAATTCATTGCCTTGCTCAGAGATACAGTTCCCAATCCAGATTCTTCTCAGACTATATGTAAGCAACTAAGGCATGCCGACTCCTATGAGTCTTTTGAAATTAGCATACATTAAAAATACATTTTCCTGTAATAAACTGGTTACTAAGCCAGTTTACTCCCTTGTGATATCTAATGTAAGTGATACGATTTCAAAATTGGCACAGGAAATTTCTCAGTTAAATTGTGTTATTTAAATATATACAAAAACTTATGATAATGCACAATTGTCAGTGTATACTTATATATACTTACCCATGTATATAAATAATGTCCTCTTTAAGAAGACTTTGATAATTTGGGGTCTTAATGAATGTGTCCCTCAAAAATAAAACCCCATAATTATTTTTAAAGATACAAAGAAGGCAAAAATAATCACTTTTTATAATGGATGAATCAGATGAGTGATCTAGTTATAGAACTTAACTGTATATCTACCATCACAGCACGGTCAATAGGGGTGTTTATATTCCCAGGACAAGTAATTTAGGATATGCTCAATTTTTTATTTAGCAGCAAACTAAAGCAAATTGGAACTTGGACTCACTTAACTGCTCATTTACTAAATTTAACAGGTTAATACCCTGCAGGGTGGAAACTCCATTTTCCATTATAATGAAAGCAGAGTACCAGTAGTTCACAGAGAAGATACTTGATCCATAAAGCTGTGTCATTAGAATGACAAGTCCTTCCTGTTGCCCATTTGTGCTGACTGAGGGCTTCAGGGGTTGGAAAAGATGGTAGAAACCTCTCTGATCCCAAGGCCATAGCTTTTCAGTTAGATGCAGAAAGGTTCTTTTGAGATCACATTTTTTCCAGAGTTGATCTCCTAAGACCTAGGCCCTCATGGTGTCATTTCTAATAAATTCTAATTCCAGATTGACTTAGTGGGTCATCTAGTCCTCAGAGCCAAACAGTAGTGAATTATTTATGTCTTTGCCAAGTTTACCGGAAATTAAAAGTTTCCAAAAGTCTGAGGTTTCCCATTTGTTATTGAGAACACCACAACCAATTGTCAATAAAACAACCAGTTCTCCCTGTCACATAGTAGGCACTCAATAAAAAAGGATCATTAAAATCCTAGGTGGTCTGATGGATGCCAGGAAAGGAAATTATTGCAGACTAAAATCCAATCTATGAAATATCGGGAACAGCAGACATGAGACATAGGTCCAGGGATATATTTTTTCTGTGACATTGCATAAGCTCTTCTTGCCAACTTTCTGAATTCAGCATTCCACATTCTTTAGTAACATTGGAGCAAATGCTTTACTCTAAAAGGTAACAGCTAAATGAACGGGAACAGAGAAAAATGACAAAAAAAAATCAGAAAATAAACATTCACTATGTATAAGTTGTAAGTGAAAGGAGTTTGTAAATGTTTATAAATAAGTTTATGAATGAGTTTATAAAGGAATACTTAGAATTCATAAATTGACTTTCTTAATATCTTCAAAATTACTATTTAGGGAATATAATCATTTAAGCAGTATACTTAAAAGGACTAAACTTCAACTCACATCAGAGGCCTGAAAGAAAATGAAAATGATTATTTCCCAATGTCTTCTTCTGAATAATGTCGCTTAGTGTTACCACATCTCCTAATAGATGACATGTCCTCAAAGCCCTGGACACTTATTTAATCTTGAGTGGAAAGATGATGTCACTTGTCTTAGAGATCCTCAACATGCCCGGGAAACCATAGACAATTCTCTATACATTATGTGTTCCCAATAGACTTTAGAAAATTCCCCACCCCATCTTTGGTAGGTTAGTGAGAGACACTTGGGGCTCAACTTGAGCAACAAGAGGATCCGTTTCGTACATTTCAGTACCACTCGGGGTGTTTATTGAAGCCAATCACAGCACACAGTCTGTGAAGGGCTAATGGAGGACGCTCAAAAAAATCACTTAAAATATTGTTGGATAAACAACACTAATTTACCTTAAAATGTTTATACACAGTGATATATTTATCAAACACTGGTATTATTTGTCAAACACTGAACTTGTAGGAATACTGGCTGTGGGAGTAAAGATAGATACTAACGAACATTTGGACTTGTCTGTCTTCTTACTATCGATCTTTGTCTTTCCTGTCTTGTTGAAAAAGTCCTGAGCCTCCTCCCTGCTCCTCCCTTTCAGGTTACATAAATGATCTTCAATCTTTTCTTAATACTTAAACTTTTATTAAAGTCATATCTTTAACATGACAAAGGCTAATTTTGGGTGGGCGTATTTTTGTATATTTGACATGAAGATCTAATTTTGTTTTCTTCTAAACGTAAGCACCAATTATGTCAGCTTCTATTTGCTAAATGATCCATCCCATTCCCACTGAGAATGGATTTCTGGTGTTGTCACACTGCATGTACATGACTGGGCACAAGAATGGCCAAAATACCCATTGGAATAAGAGAACAGAGAATCAAGCATCATATATATATATATATTTGTAAGTGTACATGTATCTATACATGTATATATATATGGCTTTGGATCTATATAAATATATGTGAATTTTCAGATTCTCTATTCTTTCCCTTTTTTTCATTAAGGTCATACAGTTTTATATTTTGCTTTGATATTAAATTTCAGGATGTATGTATTCTTCCATAACAACTTTAAAACTTGTATTTTAAGTTCTGGAATATGACAAGTGAGATTTGAGATTATTATGGCATTATATTTGTAATATGGGACTTAATTTTTTAAAGCTTTTCAATTAATTTCTTTTATCAAGTCTTGTTATTAAACTTTTGATAAAGTTTATAATTTCTTTAGGCCCTGAATCTTTATGATTATATTTATATCCAAGTAGAGTTTAATCAAATTTTTGTCATTCCCATCTCTAATTCATTCGCATTATAGAGAAAAGCAGTTGGCCTGGATATGTTTGTTGTATGTAGCCATCTTATCAAATTTCTTATTAGTTCAAATGCTACAGCAGTATCAGCTTTCTTTGGTATGCTATCATCTAATTTTCAAATAAAGACTTTTTTATTTCCTAATTTCTACTATTTATACCACATATTTAGTTTTCTTACTATGTTGGTTAGAAAGTTAGACATTGTATAGTATGTTGAATTGCAATAGTGGCACTGGTTAGAATTCTTTTTTAGTTCTTAATTTTCCTAAGAATGACTTCAGTTTTTTGCTATACAATTCAATGTTTTAACAAGTAATCTTCCTTATGTTTAGCCATTCTTTTGCTATTTATATTTAACCGAACATTTTGCCGCGAGTGCTAGAAAATGCCACTTTATTATTTATTTATATAATCATATCATTTCTAGTACTTAATTTGACATCAAAAGTGTGTTAGAATTGTTAATGATGATCCCATCCTTGCATTTATGAAATTAACTTTACTTGATCATAATGATAGCTTAGTATTCTTGTAATATTTGCTGGATTTGATTTTCTAAGATAGATATTTAACTAGAATTTTTGCATCTAAATCCATTAATGATTTTGATTTTAATTTCCTTTTTGTGCTAGTTTAGGTTTTTGTGTACAATGATAACTTTTTAAAAAATGAATTACCTGCAATTTATAATTATTAGACTAACAGAATTTATGTATTCTTGACTGTTAGGGAGAACTTTAAGTGTAAAACCATTTGGGTATGGTGATTTTTTAAAAAGTAGACTTCCAGTTTAGTTCATGTTTAGTCAGCTTCACTTTCCCCCTCACTCCTGGTCATTTTTCGTAACTTAAATTTTCCCAGGAAATCTCTCAGTGTCTCGGAATTTTTAAATATGTTTTCCATTTAATGAAGCATACGTTTATTTGTCTTTTATTCTTTAGTTACATATACCAAAGACTTCACTACTTTATTCATTTTTTTAAATACTAGCCCTTGCTTTTCCTTATCCTTCTTTCATCTATCAATATTTTTAAAAAAAATTTATAATTTTGTTTTTCTTAAATTGGCTTCTTAGCGTGGCCAGGATTAGAGTGAGAGAAATGAGGTACTCCCCCTTAGGCACAAAGTTAAAGGGGTGCCAAAAAATTCAGTCAAGAGAAAATATATGTTAATGCAATATATTAAAACACCAAAATTAATGCCAAGGATTCCATAAGGGATCAAAATTTTAAATAAAGATAGGATCAGTATTACTGAATTTTTTCCTTTTGCCTCAGGCTTTTTGTGGCTCACTAGAACACTGCTTCGCATTTCCTTTATTTTCAGGTTTGCTCTCGGTAACTATGAAACCCCTCTTTAGCAATCTTTGGTGAAATACTTTCTCTCTTTCAATGAACATTTAAGACTCAATTAAAGATACTATCAGTGATAGGTACAAAATGTCCTTGAAAGCTTATAGTTTAAAAGGAAGACATATATATAAAAATGTGGAAAGTTTAGGTGGCAGTAGAGAAAAAAATTCGCAAACGATTATCTGACAAATAATATCAGGCTTACAATTTTATTGTTCCTGGCATAACTGCTAAAATCCACCAGGTGGTGGAGTAAAATGAGTTACAGTGCAGATTAGCTTACATATTTTCCTAGTTGGAGATGTAATTTTACAGAGAAAGCCACAATTACATGTTCACATTTCTATTAGCCTATTCACAAATGTTCTATTATAGCTTAAATTTTTACAAATCAGAACATATGTATTGAAAGATGAAAGATTTTTAACCACCTTATATCCTTTCCTAGTGCAAAGCAGTATATAAACAAACAAAGAGCTCTAGTTAAAATAGGCCCAGGAATTCAGTTTAAACAAAAGAAAACAAATACTGTCAGGCAAACCCTCCCACTATTATCTTAAGCCATAAATTATAATAATAAGTTAGGAACTAATAATAGATAAATTAGCTTGAATTAGTACTGTATTAAAGTTAAGATTATTATATTCTCTTTCATTTAATTCTTGTCTGACCTATTTTTCTCCTATCCAGAAATTTTTCAAAAAAATGTCTTCATTATCGTATAATTTACCTTTCATGTATGTCTTTACTCATTATCAATAGTGATAATATCTTGTGTATATTAAGCATATCAAATTGACTTTTTTGCATGGATCCAAATTTAGGTTAAAATGACTTGCTGTGAATAACAAAATTAGCAGCAGTCAAACCATTATGAATCTCCAAGTTCAAGTCCAGTTTTCCCATGCTTCATCATC
This sequence comes from Scalopus aquaticus, assembly GCA_004024925.1. Classification (NCBI taxonomy): domain Eukaryota; kingdom Metazoa; phylum Chordata; class Mammalia; order Eulipotyphla; family Talpidae; genus Scalopus; species Scalopus aquaticus. Next base: position 25,878 of record PVIJ01001220.1, on the reverse strand, counting down.
TAATAATATCCTATAATGGAGATGAATTCAGACAGTCAGTTAACAATTTACACTGACATAACTAGAATCTGTAGAATTCTAAGAAGATATAAATGATTACTGTCTGCCCCTGAGGAATTTACAATCTATAGGATTGACAGTATTGCAGTATTGGAATAATTATGCTTTGCTGCTAATAATTTTGAAAAATTATATAACCCACAAATATTTAAACAAATATATTGCCCTGTATTATAAACTAAAAAGTGGTCCTAAATCACAACTAAATGCATTTAACTCAGTTTGTAAGTGTCTGAGTGCCTACTAGGTGCAGCTTATTTTGTTATGTTAGATTACTATATATATATATTTTTTTTTTAAAGATTGATTTATATTTTTATTTTTAAAAACATAACTTAGGAATAAAATATGATACTTTATTAGATATCTTTTTGTCATCTAAGGTTTCCAAATTTACCTAAACAAGGTCATTTATTTCTGAAACTCAAGACTTGCCATCTTTCTTCACTCTTTAGTCCCCCATATGTAATTTGTTCCATTCACCCTTTTATGACGTGTATATACAGTTCTATATCATCTTATCACATGTAGATTTATTCAGCTACCACCATAATTAGGGTGCAAAATTATCCCATCTCCACCAGTGTAGGCTAGTGTCTCATTCCTGAACGTTTTAATGACAGACCTTTTCAGTTACTCTCTCTATCCTTTTTCTGCTCCTTTCTTTATCCCTAAATACTCAAAAAATATTTAATTGAAAACCATTACCCAGAATTTTAAAAAGACAGATTGACTAGCCATTTGACTTTTCAGGAGAGAGTTACTATTACATAAAAACAGAAAAAAAATGTTAACTAGGACATATTTTTAAATGTTTTTCCTGATAGCAACTAGACATAGTAAGAACAGATTTTTATACCACAGAAATCAATATGCAACACATGTGAGTGAAATGAAACAATTCATTTGCTGGTGAGTGTATGTAGTACCTTAGATCTGAGGAGGTAAGCACCTATACCCCTAAATCATATGCAATGTTGTAAACCAATGTTACCTCAATAAAAAAATGATGTCACCTGATAAATAAAAAATACAAAGATAGTACAAAGAGGTCCCATGTGCTCTTCTCCCAGTTTTTCCCTATGATTAAATCTTGCCAAAACAAAACCAGGAAGTTTGACATTGGTATGACATGTATATACAGTTCTATATCATCTTATCACGTGTAGATTTGTTCAGCTACCAGCATAATTACAGTGCAAAATTATCCCATCTCTACCAAGACCTCTGCTGTACTACTTCCCACCTTCTTTCCAGCCGTTTCTAACCCCAGGGAAATCCTAATTTACTCTCCATATCTATAGTGCTAACATATTGAAAGCATATATAAATGGAAACAGATTATGTGATCTTTTGAGATTAACAATTTTCAACTTAGTCTAATGACCTTGAGACACATCCAAGTTGTTGTATGTGCCATATTCTGCTCTGTTTATTGCTGAATAGTATTCTGTCTTATGGCTATACCACCATTTGTTTAACGTTTTGGTTGTTTAAATAGTTTAGCCACTAAGAATAAAGCTATGCACAACAACAACAGCTCAGTTAACTTTTTTTTTATTTTAGAAAGATGATTCCCAGGAGCATGAAAAGATTCTGTCTCCAGATTTTCTGTCAGTTGCCCAAATCACTGAAATGCTAGCAGAGGACATTAATGGGATTCAAAAGTAAGCACTTCAATATTATAAACAAATATAAAAAATTCTATAAATGACCATGATGTGTTATTTTAAACTTTTTTCAAAACAATTGTGTTTGCTTTTATATTGGATGGATGAATGGATGGATGGATGGATGAATAAGAAAGATAGATAGATCGATAGACAGACAGACAGACAGATAGATAGATAGATAGATAGATAGATAGATAGATAGATAGATAGATAGACAGACAGATCTTCAGACTCTGGAGCACAAAAATTCTTCAACAAATTGACTTTTTGTATCCCTCAGCAGTATTCTTTATGGGAAAAAATATATTTCAAATCACATGTTAATATTAACTGAAAATAGAGATTTATTATTCAGAGCAGCCTTTAGCATAGAGTCTTCTAGGCCTTTTCTTTTTCATTCATAAAGCTATCAATATGCACCAGGACCTAAAGAACCTTCTGTCTCATAAGATTGGTTTCTGTAAAATTACTATTTAATATATTTTACAGTGGTTTCTATAAAATTACTATTTAATGTATTTTATTATTTTGGAAATCCTGAGTATTATCCACCTGTGATTTTTATTGGATATGAGGCTTTACTAAGTATTCCAACTTCATACATTTGGCAGTAAAATGTAAATATAACTAAATTTATGACAACAATTCTAATATATGTATATCTTCTTCTTAAGGTCATTGATTTCTGCCATAGATGATTTACTAAGAATTCTAGACACATATATCCAAGGACACAAAGGTGTCCTAAAGGTGTTTTTAGTAATCATTTTCACTTAAAAACTTATCTTGCTCTAATAGTGGAAGCCTGATTTGCCATAATGTGTGGAGAATGGGGATGATATGATATTCTGGCCTGTAATGTCCCAGGGTAAGATTTCTGCAGGCCAGCCTCTGGATGTAAGCAAGATATTGTGAACTATAATGGACATATAGAGAATGACTCTGTCAGTGGTTATCATTTACAAATCTTACAAATATTATGGAATGGAGGTTATTTACTACTGAGATGGAAATGTGACAGATATCCAGGTTGGAAGAGAAATCTGAGAGAGGGAGGCATATTAAGAGCAAGTTGCTGACACTAACAGGCCTTTTCCCAAGATGCTTTTCACCTCTAGCACCTGTAAATCCTGCTAGAAAGCGGAGTGATCTGTGATCCGGACGTATTTCTGACTATCTTTATCTTTTTTAAGTACTTGTCAGTCAGTTAAAATTTTCACAGATTTTAAACAAGTATTTCATGGTTATTTTACCATATTTATAGAAATGAGTGCTCATTAGTAATTCTTTTTAGTGTCAGAATTGATTAGTAAAATACATTCATGTATTAATGCCAACTGATTATGTTTTTCTATAAAATATTATTTTCCATTTCTAGTTATCCCCCCCAAAGTTATTGATCATTGAATGCAGTAGATAGGCATTTAATACTAGGTAAATTAATACAATGCAAATGGCATATATTTAATAGAGCTTATTATTTATTTGTATTAAATATTAAGTAAAATGTTTTCTTAAACACAATTAATATTAAATGTGTTGCAAACAAATGCTTTTTAGCCTATTTATCACCATGTTTTAAGTTGCACTGTGTATAATTTCTCTGTGATTATGTTTATTTTTCTGATTATTGTCTCTCTGTTGTTGACTATCAAGACTCTGAAAGTATTTTTAATCTTTAAGAGGTGACACCTCTGACAAAGTAAATGAAACAGAGAGTAATACAGAGGTTAGCAGTATAGAAACAACCAGGCTCAAAACAGGCTTACCTTTTATACCATTTCATTAATAAAATTCACATAATCTCAGATTTGAGGACCTCAGTTTTGGATAAATGACACCAGTGTTATGTCAGAAGCCATTTCTTTGCAAAGCAACTTTCTGAACTTTCTTTATATGATTTTCATAGCAGTAATCCTGAAATATTTGCACTCAGTCACTCCCTTTCAATTTAAAATAGCATTATTATAAATAGGGATTATATACTTTTCAAAGTGACAGAAATATAATTTAAGTATTCTGTCACCAAATGACAGAAGTATGCCAAAATCATGCAGTCTGAAAGTTATAAACCTAATTAAATAAATTATAGGAGGTCCACACATTTGCCAAACTTTTAAAATTAAAAGTTGTGCTTTTTAAAGGTAGTCAATGAAGTAGAATGTTAAAATATCATTAAAACTCTTTTTGGTGTACATTTCCAAGAAAATGAAATGCCTAGCTACATTCTCAGGGCCTCCTAACTACTCTCAATCATTTACTTTAATGTAACCCTGATTTTATTTAGAGACCCACCCAAATCTTTTTATAAAATGGAATAGAGACTAAATTGAGAGTAACTACTTAAATGCAGAAATAACACTGAGAGATCTTTTAAAAACCTTTCTATAACTGGGCCTCTATGAGCATTTCCGTTCTTGCCTTAAGGCTTATTTCTGTGTGTTATCATATTCAAAAAATAAAATGTACTTGAGAAGTGTGCAAGTCTATGTAATACTTTCACTGAATTTTTTGTTGAGACAACGTAGCTACTCACATCACCCATCACTGGAGCAAAATTCCCTAAGCCACCATGAAGCACCTTTTTCTTTCCCTATATTCTGTCATACTACAGCTGTAGTCATCGCTCCTCCTCCCAATTTTTATCTCCCCTATTCCCAGAGCAAAAGTTTACAAATTTGCCAGTAAAATGCATAGAAACTGTACATTCAAACGGCAACTATTTCTTACTCCAAATACTTCCCTGAAATGACTGCATGAAGAATAGAAATGGTAATGTACGTTGAAAGTTCAGATTCAGTTGGTCCAAGGAAATGTGTTCTGGGTGTGGGAGGAGTGCATAGATCCAGGGATCTCAAAGAGATTTCAGCAAAATAGTCTTAGGCAAGTAGTTGCCTACATTCATATACAATTAAACACTGAAAAAAATGAAAGCAAAGAACACAGAGTTTTTCAGGCCAAATATTTATTTAAAAAAAAAAAACCACAACTTGTAGATGGCAGGTGAAACTTATGCTTAGAACACTAAGGGCAGAAACAGAAGAAAAAGTTAGGTAAAAATTGATTATTAGAGCTTCTGTAAAAGAAAAAAAAAAGATATGCAAATAAGAAGCCTTTAGAACTAAGGCAAGAAACTAGGATAAAGAATAAAACCTCCGGGGCCTCCCCGGTGGCACAGCGGTTGAGCGCTGTGCTGTGGAGTTGTCAGCAGCGGCGACGCAAGTTCGACGCCCGGCCGGGGAGAATCCCACATGGTGCGGCAGACCTCTCCTGCCTCGCCCGCTGCTCCCCTCAGCAGTGTACTTCTGATCTGCCTGTTCTGCTCCCCACTCTGTCTCTGGTGAACCCTCTCGCCGCCCCACGCCTCTGGCTTGTACCCCAGCTTGTATGTATAAATAAAATAAAATCTTTAAAAAAAAAAAAAGAATAAAACCTCCGTAGAACTCTTACTGAAAATCAAGTTGGTAAAATATATAAATGATAAATTTAAGAAAATTTATGCAACATGCAAATTAAAGCAAATAAAAGATGTTAAAATATACACCCAAAATAGTAAATCAGAAAGAATAATTTAAACTTCATAAAATGGAAGTATTGATTTTAATATTTCATAGGATAAAATTTCAAGCATATCTATATCTAGGGTGAAGCATGTCACCTGGAGTGGAAAATAATCATTCAGACCTCAGATTTTTCCTTAGCAACATTCAGCAGAAAAATCATTGGAATGACAAGTAACCTAAATTTGGAGAGTCAATAGAATGTGCTTCCAGAATAAAATACTAATGAAGTTATTTTAGTTAATCCACCTGGGTTTTACTTTAATGTATTGGGTAAGAGAGTATTTTATTTTCTATTGAGTAGCCAATTCTCCCAGCACCATTTTTGAAGAGTTCAAACTTCCCTCATTAGTTTGAAATGGTTCCTCAGTTACTTACCAAGTTCCTATATATTTTGTGGGCTTTCTGCCTCTCTCATTAGCCAATATATTGATTCCATTACAATACCACAACGTTTTTCACTGTAGTAGACGTTTCCTTACAGACTTTCACTTCAGACTAAATGACATTGTACATTAAGTATTAAAAACTAAATGTTGCAGACTGATATCCAATTGAAATGAATATGCCTGGTTAGTAAGGTAACTTACCTTCTCCTGGAATACAATCATGTCTATTTTTAAATTAGAGGCTTTATGGAATTTTAATTCAAGAAAAATAGCTATGTTTTCAAAAATTCAAAAAGGAACTATTCAGTGTTCGTGGATTTTTCTTTTTGTTTCAGAAAATTGGAAAAGTTTTTGAATTTCAAAAGTCTTCAGACCTGTTTAAAGCAAGCCATTCTGCTAGATTATTATGCATCTGGATTTTGGTGGGCAAAAGGAATGGAATTTTCGATACCTCAATATTCAAAGTTTATGACTTTATTAGATATGTTACTTCATAATCTGAAAAGTAAGTACATTATTTTTTCCTTTTTTAAGAAATACAAATTTGGTCCCCTATCTAAATTAATGTTCTTAAGCACAAGTTCCTAATTTTATTATAGTTTCTTTAATGAAAATTGCATTTTTTCTTGCATATAGCAAAGATTGACTTCATATCTTTATTGAGTTGTAAAATTTCAAATAATACTTAACAAGACTAATGTTTTCTGAATAATTAATTTGCCAAAGGTATGTTAACTTCTCAATGCCAACCACCCACCAAAGGTCAAGTAATTCAGATTCATGAAGTTATTTTTCTTTTATTGTTTGAGTTTTTTTTTTTATATTACCTGTAAACATTACTGGGATATTTCAGAATGACTGATAAGAGAAGGTGCATTGATCAATAATAAAAACCCACTAGAGACAACGCTACCATGCACTTAGATTTTCTGACTTGTTTTCTTATATAACATTAAAATGAGTTACTATTGGAAATTTGAAGCAGTTTAAATGTGGTCACTTTGTTTTAAGAATAAATATAATTGTTTCTTGAAAAGAGAAGAAAACTCTATCATTAATTTATTATCAATGTGTAATTTATTCTGTGTGCTAGGCACTATGATTAGCTCTGATATTTAACATACATTATTAAGCCTCAGAGCAGCTCCTACAAGGGAGAAAAACAGAATAGCACAGTCTAGAGCAAAGGATGTGTAGTTGAAAACTTGCAAAAGTAGAACATGAATTTCAGATTTCATAACCAAAAGACCATGAGTATAATCAACTTCAATGTATTTGTAGCTAAATGGAAATATATGTTGGCATCAATAGGGCGGTGTGTACCTGCCTTCCTTCCTGCTTCTGTCCTTTCTGCTTCCTTCCTTCCTTCCTGCTTTCTTCCTTCCTTCCTGCTTCCTTCCTTCCTTCCTTCCTTCCTTCCTTCCTTCCTTCCTTCCAGTAGAAAAAAAAATGAAATCAAAAACAATCTTTAAAAAAGGATCGATAGAATTGATAGACATGAAGCAAAGCTAACAAAGAAAAAAAGACACAGATTATTTTATTATTATCTGATATAAAAAGGGAAGTATCACTATAGACCCCGCAAACATTTACAGGTTATTAAGAGAATATTATTTATGCACATAAAATTGAAAACACGGAAGATAGTGATCAATTCTTCAAAAACCACAAACAAATTTCATTCAAGGTGAAATAGATAACCTGATAATCCTTTAAGTATTTAAGAAATTGAACTTTTTGCTAAAACTCTGGGGAAAATTCTGCAGACCCAGATGATTTCACTGGAGAAGTCTTTCAAATATTTAATGAAGAAAAACCAACAAAAATTATGCATAATCTCTTCCAGAAATAGTAGAGGGAAAAACACTTACAACTCATTTTTCTGAGGCTAGAATTATCATACTAAAATGCAGCAAAGACGGTGGAGGGAAAGAGGGTGGTAGAAAGAGAAAAGGAAGAAAAAGAGTAGAAGTAAAGGAGGATAAAGAATGAAAACAAATGAAGAGTAAGAAACTACCAACCAATATCCCTCATGAGCAAAGACAAAAATTCTCAACAAAATATTATCAAAAAGAATCAAGCACGATATAAAAATAATGTTGCAAATGACCAGTTGGTGTTTATTCCAGGAATCCAGTTTTGGTCAATATTTGAAAATCCCTACTGTGAATAGTCTGAAGACATCTGACAGGATCACATAAATAGAAGCAGAAAAAACATTTGACAAAATACAATACCTATACATTATTATTTTTAACGAAGTCAGAAAACTGAAGAAGTAATACCTCAACCTAATAAAAGATATCTACAAAATTCTATAGCTGCCATCGTAATTAGTGGTGAAAGAACAAGTACTTCCCCCATAAGATCAGCACCAAAACAAGCTGTACTCTCACCACTACTGTTCAGGCAGGACTAGAAGTGAGCAGTCTATGCAGTGTGGTAAGAAAAAGGAAACACAGGTAGATTAGAAAAGAAGAAATAAAACAGTCCCTGTTCTCAGTGAAAATGTTTGTCCCTATAAAAAAATCACACAGAATCAAGAAATCCCAGAACTGTTGAATTTAGCAAAGTTGCAAGAATAAATTCAAAACACAGAAGTCAGTTGTCTATTGACATGCTGAGACTATACACTGGATATCAACATTTTAGCAAGTAATGTAATTTACAATACTTCAAAAAATGAAAAAGTTCTAAGCATAAGTCTAACAAAAATATATGATGAAAAACTACCACATGTTATAAAAGATGAAAAAGAAACCTAAATAGGTGGAACAGCATATGTGTTCTTGATCTGGAATTCTACACATGATAAAGATGTCAGTTCTTCCCAAACTGATATTACAATAATTAGTTCAAATCCCAGCCAGGCTTTTTCCAGATATATCCACACTGAATTTAAATATTTATACAAAAAGTCTAAGGAGCTAGAATAACTAAAACAATTGTAAAAAATAAAAATAAAGCTGATTAAGTCATTCCACTCAGTTTTAAGGCTTATAAAGTTAAAGGAATAAATTGATAGGATATTGGCAAAGGGATAAACACATAGATCAATGGACAGAAGAGGGACATTAGAAAAAGACTCAGGCAAAAATGATCATTTGATTTTTTACAAATGTGTAAACTCAGTCTAGTGGAGCAGGATAGCCTTTCAACAACTATTTTTGGAACAATGTTTCATTTGTATTGAAAAAAATTACACCTCAACCTAAACGTTTCATTTGAAATAACAACTCAAATTTGATCATAGATAGAAATTTAAAGTGTAAAACTATGAATCTTTTAGAAGAAATCAAAGGAGAAAATCTGTGATTATTCAAGAAGTTATTAGACATGAACCAAAACATGACCCATAAAAGAAAAGTTGATAAAGTGGACTTCAACAAATTTTAAAATTTTTGTTACAAGAATGGAAAGACAAGTTACAGGCAGGTAAAAGTATTTGCAAATCACTTTTCTGACACAGGACTTGTATCTATATTACATAAAGAACTCTCAAAACCAAGAATGAGAAAATACACAATTCTCTGAAAAATGGGCAAAGCCAAAAAACCCGTAACTACTGTCTATCCATAAGGCAAGCATCAGACAAACCCTAATTGAAGACATTATACCAAATATATGGCAGTACTCCTCAAACTGACAAAGTCACTAAAATCAAGAAAAGTCTAAAGAAATAGTCAGTCCAGGACCCTCGGGAGACATGACTTCTATGTCCTGGGGAAGATCAGAAACGGGAGATAGGAACAGAAGAAAGGAGATTAAATAAAAAATTAAGAAACTCCAACAATGTGTGAATTTTACTTAATTATAATGTATGACTATTGAGTTACTGGTTGTGTTAAGTATACCATAATGTTGCAAGATATTTACAATACAAAAGCTGTGAGGTGGGGTGTACAAGGTATACAACAATTCAGAGTACTATTTTTGTAATTTTTTATAAACCTATTGGAAAATTAAGTTTGTTCATTGTTTTTTCAAAAATGGGCAAAAAAATTAAGTGTATACTTCACAAAAGAAGATATAAGGATAGCAAATAAATTCATGAAAAGATGTTCAGCATCATTCACCTCTAGGGAAGTATAATTTAAATGTACTATATACAGCAACGCTGCATTACTATTTGAATGGCTACAATTAAAAATACTGACAATACCACGTTTTGACAAGGCTATGAAGCAACTAGAACTCATAGCTTGCTTGTGGAAATGCAGAAGGGCACAGTGATTTTGGAAAATATGACCATGGTTGGCAGTGTTTGAAAGATTATGTCACCCATCAATCCCACTCCTAGCAATTACTCTAAAGAAAGGAAAGTGTATGTTCACACAAAAAACCTATTCATGAATGTTCTGTAGCAGTTCTTTTCAAACTGAAAACAATTCAAATGTATGTCAAGAGGTGAATAAACAAACTGATATGTCTAGCCCATGAACATTCAGGGCACATTACTCAGCAATAAAAATGAATGAATCATGATACCCAATTTGGATTAATCTCAATACCATCCTATTGATTTAAAAGGCTGTATACTGAACGACAACCTTTATGGTACAGTCTCAGAAAGATACAAGCCTGGTAATGAAAACCATACCAGTGGTTGCAGAGGTTTGGGTGGGGAGAGAGCATGAGGGATAACACGGGGTTTTTTTAAGTGATGTAACTGTTGATGGTTACCTAATATTCATTTGTGCTGTATTTCATTAGTACTGGACACCAGAAGAAAAGTCAATTTCACTGTATGATAATCTCTTTAAATATTACAGTATAAAAACAAAGATAAAAGATGAAATGAAAATTACTGTTTATATATATACTCTAAGCAAAAAGAGAAATGACGTAGTAATAGATGTTAAAAAGAAATCAAGTCCTGTACGAAGAAACTTCAGAGCACTATTGGTCACAAAGGAAATTTTAAAGCATTTGGAAAAAAGCCTCACTACATTCTTTGAAAGATTCAATTTCATAAAAATGCTAAATCTCCTCAAGTTAATTAATCCATTCCAATAAAAATACTAACAGATTTTTGTTTTTTGACTAGAGGTTAGTTACTAGCAAATGGACTTTAACAAAAATATGGAAAATAAACAAAAAGAATATCCAGAAAACCTGCCCTTAAAAAGTATAAACTATGGGGCCTCCCTGCTGGCGCAGCGAGTTAAGCACAGAACCATGAAGCTATCCAGAGCCACTGCAGCACAAGTTCAATACACAGCCAGGGAGATTCCCACATGGCGCAGCAGACCTCTCCTGTCTCGCCCCTTGCTCCCCCTCAGCAGTGTATTTCAGTCAGTCTCCCTGATCTCCCCACTCTGTCTCTGGTGAATCCTCTCACCACTTCACACCTCTGGCCTACACCTCAGCTTGTATGCGTAAGTAAATAAATCTTTTTTAAAAAGTATAACCCATGTCATATTTTGTTACTAGTAGTATTAGTAGCAGCGTAACAGAATTTCAAATATTTTAACACAGTGGTGAATGAATAGACAAGGTAACCAAAGAAACAGGACAGAAAGTTCAGAAATAGATCTCCAAGTATTGGAATTCAGTATATGATAAAATAGCATCTCAAATCTGTGGCTCAAAGATGTGCAATTCAGTAAATAGCATTGAAACATCTGGATATCTATGTATAAAAGAATAAAATAAAATTGAATCCAAATTTCTCTCTGTTCATAAACCAGTATATTATAAATAGACCAAAACCTAAATGTAAAATAAAGTGGAACTATAAAAATGCTAGAGGAAAACCTGGGCTAAGTTCTTTATGACTTTAGATGGGGAAGGTCTTTATAATTATGCCTCAAAATTCCAAAGTCATAACAAAGATAGTTAAATTTGATATATGAAAATCAACAGTCTACAAAGAAAAAATACCTAAAACAATCAAAAGAAAATGAGAAACTGGAAAATTTATTGTCTCAGATAGCAGCAAATGATTAAGTTCCATAGTATAAAAAATCATGCAGAAACAAAGAAGAAAAAAACCACTAATGCAACAGAAGAGTATGCCAAGTATATGACTGGATAGATGCAAATGAATCTTAAAGGAATAAAAAGTCAAGAATATTAGAAAAATCTTAGCTAAAACTCCATAGAAATGCCTTTTGTCACATACCTGATTAGCAACACTCTTAAATTTTGGTAGCATTATCAACTGTCAAAGCTGTAAGAGAACAAGTACTATGATAATGTTAATGCAGGTATACATTTAAAAACTCCTACAGAGTGTAGGTTAGCAATTATCTGTGAAATATGCAAATATATGGTCCCTTTAATTCCACTTTAATTCCACCAGTAATTCTACTTTTGGTAACTTATCCTACATAGCCACTTGGCCTGCATAAACTTGACTTGCAGTCATGTTTATAAAACAAGAGATTGGGAATGTCAGATGGAGACGTAAGTGTGAACTCATGTCTAGTTTAATATAGATACAGATGGATAATTAGCTAATTGGTTAGTTACAGTTGTGTGTTATACACACTATATACTCATGTACTTCTTAGCTATATCCACTTGGAAGACCTATAGATAATGACATCCTAGTAGCAATGAGCAAATGATTGAGTTCCAAATCTTGGTTTATAATTTATTCTGCAATTAAAAAGAACCAGAGTTCCCTAGGGACATGTCTGATCGGAGATCTGGACCAGGGAACATAAAAATGAGCATGGGGCATTGTGTATAGTGGCAAAAGTAAATACTTAAAAATCAAAAAGATTATATCAAAGGAATACAGAAGCCAGTTAAAAAAGATGCCCAAGGTCCATGGTTGGAACAATGTAAAGAAAACATGTTGGATTATAATCCAATGTATGAAATTAATACCCATACTGAAATATGAATCAAGATTGAATAAATAATTAGCTGGAGTAAAATAGGCAACTCTCCCAAAAGTTTTTGTAGATACTTCACCCCCGTGAAGTTGAAGTACAAATCCACACCCCTTAAATGTGGGTTGCATATAGTGACTTCCTTCCAAAGAGGACAGTATTGAAAGGGAGAAAACTGTACCATAAAGAAATCTGACAAATACTACCTAAGTCAGGAAATTGAGGTTAACACCATTAGTAGAGGTGTTTTAAATAGCATAACGCTTTATATAATGTGATGAGAATGGCACTGTGGTCTTTTTCCCTAGAATCTTCAAGTCCTATATAATCATGAAGGACTTTCTGTAAAATATCTGGCTGGTACTTCTCAAAACTGTCAAGAACATCAAAAACACTAAATGTCTGAGAGAAACTGTCATAGTCTAAGAAGATATACAAATGTAATGTGGTATCCTGGATGGGATCCTGGGACAGAAAAAAGACTTTAGTAAAACCTAAAGAAATCCAAAGAAAGTATGAACTTAGATAATAATGAAGTATTGCTATTTCTTCATTAGTTGTACAGTGTTAGCAGTAGGGTAATCTGTGCATGGGATATATGTGATATTCTTGCAACTAAACTAAAACTATTCTGAAATTAAAGGTTTATTGATAGGGGTTAACTGATCCCCAAAATGGAATACTGTTCAACTGTAGAAAGGGACATTGTATGGGAAGCTATGTACCATTTTTTCAATAAGATTTGATGCAGAACTGTATGCTTTTCTTTATAAAAGAACCAAAATTGGAAACTTATGTGTGTTTTATGTGCTATATATACAAAGAAATAATGGAATAATACAAGAAAAAGCTAATAATCAAAATTTTCTATGGGGTCGTAGGCATGTGGGCAAAGGGTTGGAGAAGATCTTTCTGGAATATACCTTCCTGTGTATTTTTTGAACCATGTGAATATATGATCTATGCAAAAATTTGTTAAAATTCTTCTTCCCTTTTTACTAAGCTTTGCAACCTCTGAACTAAGTATTCACAAACTAGAAACAGCATAAAGGAAAGTAAAATTTTTCATGAATCTCACACCCCAAATTTGACAATATTTCCACTTTAAACATTTTCCATAACTTACAACTGACTCAAGAAGATTTCTTTTACATGAAACTTTATATTGTTGACATAATTCAAAAATGAATTTTTAAAACTTGACGTGAATCCATCCAACCACTCATAAACCATGAGAGAGTGAAAATACATATGTAAAACTTAACCAGAAAAAATCCTTCTGGCAGGAAGAAAAATCCCCTTAAACCTTTATACTTAACAAGGTTATAGTTATCATCAGGAAAGAATGTAGTCTTAGCCAAGTGTGCCAAGGAAAGAGGTAACGTGTGTTAAGACTTAAACTGAGGGCTGGTGGAGTTCTGAGCACACTGTTATAGTGAACACTCCCATTCAGCAACATCTTAATAGAAAAAGATGCTTAAGTGAAAAGTCTGAACTGTTGTAGTGTGGTCAGCCATTATAAAGTTCTAGTATGGGAACTCCATTTTATACTGACTCAGTTTCTCATCTGTTTCCTGTCTCAAATTTGTACTGCATTATCTATAATACAAAACATTCTGCAGTCAGCCCACCTGGAACCAAGTTGGATCAAACTAAAAGATTATAGAACATACAATATAAACAGTTATCTTAACAGTATTTATTTGGCAGTCAAGTTTTTCCAGGGCTTGACTAAGGACAAGCCGTAGTGTATTAGGTAGGCTGGATTTTTGGCTTCTTTCCAGGTCCATCAGCCTAGATTGATAGTAAATGACAATAGAATATTTTTTAGCTGTGTGAAGTTGATTTGTTTTTCCCCCCAAACAGGAATGATTATAATAATAGGTAACATTTACACAGGACTAACTTGTGCTAGTCAGTGTCCTTTGCTATCCAAATATTCTCTCACTTAATCCTCACACAATGTTTTGTGATGGTTCTATTATTCTTCCCATTTTGAAAAATCAAAAAACTAAGTGAAATTCAGAGAAGTTAAATAACTCTTTAAGAGTCAAAAATAAGGATTTGCCCCAGCAAGTGAGAGCCCAAGGCCTGACTATCACATACAATGTACCTGACGTCGGGCTGAAATCTAGAAAACATGCTATACATGTTATTTACTAACATATGTATCATTTCAGTTTACCAAGAGTTTCATGCCATTTCTTATTTGATACTAACAATAGTGCTATGATAGTCAAAATTGATATTTTCTCCTTTAGAGATAAGGAAAATGAAACTCAGATCACCTATCTTAAAAATGGCAGTTATGAGCTACTATCCTAACTCTTCCCACTAATTATAAGTTTAGTGTGTTCTTTCATTACTCTAAATTTTCACGAATAAATTTTCTTTCTAACAGCCCTTACTATTTAAATGGTTTAATCTTTCTAATTTTAATCATATCACTAAATGATTTCTAAAAGAGCAAATATTTCAGTTAGATAAGTGAAATGATAACTTTCCTAATTTTTAAAGCCATTATATATAGAAAGACATTAGACATAGAAAAAGAGTTTTAGAATCAGTTATATTTCAACATAGGAAATAGTCATATAAATGTATTTTTGTGCTTCATAAATATAATTACATCTAGAATTATAATCAATTATCTAAGAATTTCTTTTTCTTCTGTAATTCTAATTAATATCATCTTATTAATAAAATGATTCAGATTTTTAATCCATTCAATTCTGAATTGCCTTTATCCAACAGACTTTTTATTTCTAAAATTACTCCCACTGTTTTCAAAAGAAGTTTATCATGGAAAAGGAAATGTACAATAATAATTGCGCTTCACTTAGAGTGGTATAGGAAAGCCTCGTTATCCAGCAATAATTCATCTATCTGTCATACTACATAAAAGATGATCTGGAAGGAGGCTATGAAAAATAGGCCAATTGTTATTCATTAAATTTTATTTTAATTGCTACATAGTTTCCATCCTTTCTAGTTCTTCTTACAAGTAGAAAAGTAAACAAATTACAGATTACAATAGTGTTTATTATAGTATCTTCCTAAAATTTTAAGTGCCTTTGCTGTCATTAGTTATCTGGGGGTACAGCACTTAACACCACAGAGAGAACATATAGTCACAGAAGCTGGAAATGGCTGGTCCAACAATCAGCCTATGTTCTTATAGCGCCCCTTCATTCTCCTCTTGAATCTCCCTGAAAAATCCCTCCATACTGAGAAGTGGAAAGCGTGCTGAGGGTTTCCCAAGAGAAACAGAGGTTAGGTTGGGATTGGGACAGTGAGGTTCACAGGAGCATCATCATTCTCCCCAGAGCCCTCAGCCAGGCCCCCAGCTGGGTTCACCTTCCACAAGCTGGTTGTGCCTCCTTTTCCCTGTAGTCTTTGGAACTCTCACCTCCAGGGGCCACATTCTCATCACTCCTCAGCAAGTAAAGGGCATTCTGGGCACTTTAATTACTTGGATTCACCCTAGTTGTGCAGGGAGTGATGTGTGTCTATAATATGTTATCTACCACAAGTAAAAACGAAATAATATAACCAGAGAGGGAAAAGAGATGAAAGTTAATATTTGTATCATAGAAACTATGAAAGTTAAGCTTTTGACATTTATCTACTTTAAAAAAAAACTGGGCATATGCCATTGAAGATAGTTTTGCTTCATAGTTTGTTTTTAGTTGCAAGAGAATAGTGTAAAATCATTGACTTGTTTATTTTTGGTAAAGGTGGCAAAGTGATGTCATTTTCACTGTTTTTGCACTGTCATCTGGCTCTCATCACCACCACCACACAAACATTTTAGGAACAGATTACATGAGTTATAAGTCTGTAGCTTGGAAAAGAAAAAAAAATCTTGATGTTTTACATAAAAATTCATATTTCTGGCTTCTATTGAAAATTTTCAGAACCAAATTCACACATGGCACAAATCAGCTAAAGCCAAGTATTGGTTGACTCTGTTCATTTACATTTTCAGCTCTCAGTTAAGCTTCACTGTCTAGATAATTAAATCTATCATAGAGACCCTCCTATCCAGATAATCCAACCAACTTCTGTGTGATTTCCCTATGTGCTTTATTCTAAGATCATAAAAAATATCTCTTTCTATTTCAAATTAATCTAGACAGAATTTGATTTTTTAAGTTTAAAATGGAAATAAACTCTTTTAGACAATTGTATAACATTAAAATAATTTACAATTGCTGGCTGTGTCAACTGTTCTTCTTTTATCTGAGATGTACTTACTAATTTATCATAAAGAAGCAACAATAGTCTTACCACACTTGTCCTCACAAATACTGCAAAAGTAATTTTTGCACATTAAGGACATCATGAATTATTTTATTCCCAAAACATCTGTTAAAATAATATTGAAACCTCTCTGGATTTTATTTCAGCGCTGCATATGTCCTTAGAAGATAGCGTAAAATGGCTTGGAGAAGTGATGACTCAAATAGGACCATCCCATTCACCAAAAAATGAGAAATGTAGTATCTTTGATGTAAAACAAGCTAATGCTATCATTGACTACATAAAAATCAGGTATGGATTTTTTTCAATAGCATTTCTTTTTTATTTTCTATATTCTAGAAAATGTCTATTAAATAGAAACTAACTCAATTTTAGCAAATTTAGTTGCTTACATAATTTATGCAATAATTAGCCCCACAATAATTAGGTAATATTCAAATCTTACATCTAGTAATTAAAAGACAGGACATTGAATATTTTGACTAACTTTGCATCTTAAAAGGTGGTTTGTGTTTGATAAATATAATTTCATGTAGAATTATAATTATCCAAGAATTTCTTTTTTCTCTGCATCTCTAATTAGTGCCATTTTATTAATAAAATGATGCTTTCAGATTAATCAGACTTGATTACAATAGACAGTATTTTAGGTAGTTGACCTTAACATCAAAATTTTAAAGCACAGCATTTATTTCCATCAAAACATTTATTTTAAATGCTTTGTACTAGAGATGGAAGAGCATTATGAATATACATCCTCAAATTTATTATGTGCCCTGAAACATTTCATAGTCTTGACCAATTAAACTCATCAGGGCTTTCGTTCCGCTTACAAAATCGTGGTGGATAGAGGGAAAGTATTTTTATTACAGTGACTCTTCCTTGGTGCACTAACAATTCTGTCTTTTTATGTAATCTATCACATGGTTTGCATTAGAGTCATGCATCTCTCCCAAGGGACATTTTTAGAGTTTGCAAATATTTAAACAAGAGTTGGTAAAATTCTTTTTTTGCTTAACTAAAAGTTTTTGCAGACTATCTTTGTTCTTTTACTATATGTACTACAGTGTTTTCCAACTTTAAATTTTAAAATTCCCAAATAAAGGGTGCTACACGATGTCCAAGGCATGCTCATGATTTGCTTGCCAAGGATCCTGGTTACAGTCTGGGGGCTTTTTAAATATTAATGTGTTTAAGATGAAAAAGTTTATATCCTGGTTTCTGGCATGAATTAATAATGGCATGTGATATATTATGTTTTTATGTAATAGTATTTGATATAATATGATTTCTTAATATAAAAACATACCCCCTAATGTGTGTCTCTCATTAAAAGTCACAGTGGTCTTCATATTGATTAGAATAAGGCAAGGCCCTTGTGTAAGGAGGGAAGGGGAGTAGAAATTCAGAGCTGGATGAGAACCTGTTTCCCAGGGTCTTTCTGCCCATCAGATTTGGGGATCAGTAGAGGAGGGAATTCTCTGCATATTTACAATATATGACATCCTTGCTTCCCCTTTTTCTCTAGATTTGAACCTACCGTGTCTTTCCTGTAGAAAACATTTTTTTACAGCTGACCTCTATATCCATGAGGTTTATAATGGGCCCTGGGACTGATAGTTAACCCTAGCAGTAAAACTCAGCAGACATATCAATGGCACCTTCTGGATGGTAAAATAAATGTGGTGCTTCTTCTCTTTCATCCCATCTCTCTGGACAAATGTTCATCAACTTCTTTCTTGACCTTTCATTTCAGAAAATGGTTATGTTAGGAGGAAATGTCAGTGTTAGTTACCTTCATATCCTAACCAGTGTAACTTCACATACCAACAATCTTTAATATGACTTCTCTCTCCTCCCCCTCTTACTTAAGAGATAAGTAAAGTAAATCAGAACTAGTCAATCTTGCGTCTCCAACCATTACATCCAAATTATGCACTCTTTTGTTTAATTCTCATATTGTGATTTCAAAGAAATTATGCATATGTAAATGTTCTGGTGACAGAAAATATCAGTTAGTGGGATATCTGGAACTGATACTGAAATTGTATAAAGGAAAATGTGCTTTTCTACAACACCTGTTCAGAATGCCTCATAGGTCCACAAATGTAAGTTTAATGGCAATTAAATCATATGGTACTTTTCCTTTTAATGACTACAAAGAAATTTTATAAATATGAAGCTAACTCAATTATCAAAAGTATAAGGCTGTTTCAATTTAACTGATATTAAGTTTACTCAACCTGTGAAAGCCCTAGTCAATTTAGAGAGAACACTTTTTAGAACATGACCCATAGCACATGAAATTTAACTGACAATAAAATTGAAATTTCATTTGATCCTCTTAATAGAGTCTAAATTATATATTGTCATGTGTCTGTGACTTAAAAAAAGTAAACTACAATTTCTCGCTCACGCTACTGTTAAGCACTGACTAATCTACTTGTGCAGTAGTATACATGTGTATATGTTGTATACTGTATGCAAATATAAATACTACTGCAGCTTTTTATTGTGACATTATTTAAATATATGTCTGGTCCAAATATACTTTTGTCATTGGCAGAAGATCCTACCTATCTCCTGGGAATGCAGCATGCACAGACAAATAAATACTTGATGTAAGAAAAAACAACCTGCCCTTTACACAACAGAATATCACACTTGTTTGGAATGAGGCAGATGTCTAGATCCATTTCCATTCTTAGTATTGACCCTTTGATTTAGGACAGAAACACAATGTTTGACGAAATAGTCTAGGAGCTTTAGTCAGCCAGAGGCTAAATAAAAAGAGAGGAAATGTATTCCCATAGCTAAAGTGTCACTTTGTTCCCCTGTGAGGTCATTTCATAGGTCCCTGGTAAAATTAGAAACCCCAACTAGGATGGGGGCAAGAGGGGAGCAATGGGGATTACTCCCCCTGCCTCTGAATAAGTGCCTCATTGGGTGCCTCCCTCCCCTTGTCTGCTTCACCTGAGGCCTGACCTTGCCCCAATCTTGCGTCTCCAACCATTACATCCAAATTATGCACTCTTTTCATTGTAAGATAGTGCGTTTCTCATCTGCCATGGGACAGTCTAACTCCTGGATGCAATCAAGAGAAATCAGGCTGAAAAATCATGACATTTCAGGAAAGATTTATGAATTAACTTCTTTGTATGATGCAAGATGAAGACAGGAAAAATTTGCACTCCTTCACTGAGAGAAAGCCAAGCTATTTCAAAATACTCTATAGCCTTTAATGTCTACTCACATCAGTTATTGCCAGTATAATATTTTTAACCTTAAAGCTTTCTCTGGGTAACCAGTATTAAGGGAGGGAGAGTTTGAATTTATTTTACTTCATTGAATCATCAAACTTCACTAATCTTGATGTATTTTCCAGCCAACAAATCAAAATAATGTCAAAAGCTAAGCTAGTTTTCTGAATGTTGATGACTAATTTGAATGTACAAGGGTTTTTTTTCCCCAAAAATAAATACCATGACTGAGTCCACACAGCCATCACTTTTTAATGAATTGTGTTAGGAGTGAGATCAACTGCTAATATAACTCAGAGAGACCCAGCTGCCTGAGGATTTCTTCATTGATTTCAAATGAATTGAAACTTTGATCCATTACAGCATTCAGGAGAAGCCATTATTATACATGCTCTGTAGCTACATTTTGCAAATGTTAATTTCTCAGTTATATTAAAATCAATTTTCTTAAATAGCAAAAATCACCAGAGTGAAAGAGAAACCACTAAGACAATTTTTTGTTCTTAGGCATTTTGCTGTATTATGAGTCTATTAATTTTCCAACCAGCAGGAAGAGAATCAGAAAAATTCAAATATTATCACAAACAGGATATTAGAAGTCAGTCCTTCAGTAAATTTTAAACTCTCAATAATACATTGCTGATTTTCAAACTTACAAGAAACATTTGTTTTAAGAAATGTATCTTCTGTCTCTTTATAGTTTTTATACACTGACCACCTAGCCTTTAGGGGAGAAACTAAAGAAAGTAGACTTCTTAAATTTCTTCCCCTCTTTGATGTGTGATTAAATATTCTACAAGGAAACCAGGCATCTTCTAATGGATTTCAGTTCATGTTGCATCATTTTTCAGGTGTTATCAGATTAATTTAATCTTGAAACAGTTTGAGAATGTGAGAAGTAATTGCTATGGAAGTAGGTTACATAATTCAATGCCATTCATGCCAGAGGAAATTGACTTAAGTTTGGCACAAAACATGAAAAATAATGTGAAGTTTGGTGCTAGTTAGTGGCAGTGTTTTATTTAGTCTAAAGACAGGAAAATTCAAAATACAATCAAATTGTTCTTTATCTCAAAACTACCCACTCTTCACAAATTAATTTACAGATACTGTTTTAGGTACTGTAGTACATTGTCAAGCTCTCAAAAACTAAGCCTTTAATTTTGTACCACTTATGGACAATTTATTTTTTAATAAAGGAGCTGGCTAACTCTGTTATTAGTATTTAATGTCTTTAGCTCGGTCGACATAAACAACTTTCCATTAATAAATACTCTTACATATTTACTTTTTTCCCCTGAAGTGAATTTATCTAAGTTGCCTATTCATTTTGTATTTCAGTTTATTTCAACACTACAAGCTATATGAGTTCCTGTTCTATTCTACCAGGGAAGAAATTGTGATAGGAACTGAGGTAAGTAATTTATCTAGATGGAACCAATTAAGCTGAATCACTTAATGCATGCTGATCAGCATCTGGATCTTTAGCTGCTTAAAGCAACTTCTTGTCAAGATTAGTCAAGTGTTAATATAACCAACTACTAGTTTGCAAAAAGAATAATTACATAAAGTGAGCTTTGGATTAAGAACATAAGCTGTCTCCTGGCATTAAAAGCATTGTTAATGACATATACTTTATGTATTTATGTATTATTTGACAAAGCTCAATTGAATAAGGTATGTATGTCTTCATATAAATGAAATCAGGAAAAGTGAGATAAATTAAATTAATTCACTTAAATCTGTTCAAAATTCACATTTCCAGTCTGCTTATTGTTTAAGGACTAATTCAGATCCTACTTCCTCAGTGAAACAAACCTTCCTTAATTGTATTGCATCTCTAAGAAGGTTTTAGGCAAACTCATCATATTTTTTTATTCCTGTTGATTTCTTTCTGCTGAATATTAGCTACTTTTATCCCACCATTAAGGATACAAGTAGATACTGTATTATATGGTTTTCTATTTGTTTCCTGTGGATTGATATTATTAATGCAGTCCAAAAGTAACTTCCTTGAAGGCAAGTATCATGTGCTGGTTTTCTCCCACAACATGCATGGTAATACAGGACATAGTAGTCAATAAATACTACATAAGTAATTCAGTGACAGTGCTTATATTTACAATTCTTCGATAAATGGTGTACCCAAAAACACCTATGAACAGCCTCATGTGTAGTCATCTAGTTGTAATTACTAGATATGAATCCTTGGTAAGAGAACATCTTAAGGAGGCTAAAGATTCCATAAAAAATGTTCTTTAGGTTCTTAACTATTTTAGAAGACTACGCTGCCTAGAATCAGCGATAGGTGTGGCTGTGGTCAGAAATAAACAGTGAATAAGGGATATTTTCTTTATCTTTAGAATTTTCCTAGTATTAAGAAACAGAGGGAATGGTCAACTCTTCTGTCTTGCAGAGTATTGTTATTCTAGAATTTATAAATTGCTTTCTTCAAAACACCTCAATAACCATTTCTCATCTCCCATTTGGTAATTGTTCTAGTGCCAGCCTTTTAAAAGTTATTGGAAGGAAAACAAGGAACTCTTTTTTGCTGTTGACTTTCCTTTAATTTCCTCTTTGTAATTTCCTTATACTGTAGCTTAAATTAGGTGTCACTTAACAGTTTCCCTGAAAATGTTTCCATTTCAGAATTACATCATATAGTGTGACAGTGTTGCAATAATTATCAGTTTGAAATAGATAATTCTGTTTATCTACCTACCTACCTAGCCCCTATCTCATCTCTTCAGTAAAACTTTGGGAAAATGAAAGTGGCTTCAATAGGAGATATTTATGAGCAGATATTTAGAATCATCAAGAGAAAAAAAATCATAAAGAGCTCCCTTTTCCTTTGTTAATTGCACAATTGTGCTTTTCTTCTCTATTGCAAGATATATTTAAGTGACATTTATGCTTATGGAAAGAATAAAGGAGAAAGTAGGCAGGGATTGCCCTCTTTATTTTCCATTGTCTCTTGTATTTTCCTTGGAGCTGACCCTAACTATGAAAAAAATCCTCAAGGAAAAGATATTGGGTCCCTAAGAATTAAACCACTCATGAAATTTTAAGGGATTAACCAAAGCAGGTACTATACTATAATGTTTTATGGCATTTGGAAGTATCTGCTTACCCTTGGTGCAAATAGCTGTTCTTTAATTAATAGAATTTCCTGGAGGAGGTAGGGACTTGCTCCACCAATGCGATTATTCATGCGAACCTCAGCACTCTGTCCCCAAACAGGCATCCCACAACAACTGCATAAATGCTCAAAATCTCACTCTCCGGAAAGCAGTCAAGTTAAATAATGTTAATGAAATTGTCTTTCTTTCTTAATTTGGGTAGAGTAATAGAATAAAACACATAAATAGCCTCTAAGAAAATTTGTTAAATGGTGGTTTTAATTATTAATAGAGAACATAAATAAATTATACACTTTGCTTGGGTTTTAGTTTAAAGGAAATTGATAATTCATTTTTGACATTAACAATTGTTTCTAATTATTTTAATCATCTCTTTCAAGAAATTTTCTTTATGCTTAGATCATGGAGGCTTATTTTCAGTAAATAATTATACTTGATGTGAGGGGTTTTTTTTAGTACAGAAATATTTCTAATAGATTTACTTATTAGTTCATTCAGTGGTTCATAGATCATTTATGTTGAAAAAAACAGGTAACAGTGAATTAGGAGAATGATAGAATGGAGCTGAAAATGCATTTGTAGCCATCTGAGTAGATGAAAGGTCACTCACTTTATTTAAGGATATGAGGATGGTCTTTCAGTCACCCAAGTGAGAGCTCTCCAAGTCTGTTGTTTTAACAATGTAATTTGGTCACAAACCCTTTCACATAGAATTAAAAGAGGACCAGAATTTCTTTCGGAGATACATATTTTCCTTTGCCTAAGGTGTCACCCAGAAACTTGGAAACTGCTGTTTCTTTGCTTTTGTTATGTAAAAACTGCAGGAAATATTTCATAATCACACACAAGGAACACTACTGGATACTAACAATGATAAAGCAGATATCTTAAGTTATGATTCTTGCCTGGTATATATGCCAGACATTTAGTAGTACAAGATGATAAAGTTATGTGTTCATTTACTCAACATATGTTATTCAGTTCTTGTTATGTTCTAGGCCTTGTACTAAATCCCAGGGATACACAATGACAAGTAACAATTCTTGTTGTTAACAATTCTTGTCTGTCCGACTTCTTTTGAAGTATCTAATGAGAGGAGAGAGATGGAAACATGAATACTTGCAGTCAATATAGGGCCAAAACTGTTAAGAGATTTTAGGAATGTATAGAAGACCTGTAGATTAATGGCTTATGAAGGCTTTCAGAAATAAGTGAAATCTAAAAGGAAACCTATATTTTGTGATTTAGTTAGTGAGACAGTGTTGTAATTTTTTGGATGCAAATGAAAGGAATTCCACTGCAAATAATTTAATCAATAGGAAAAAAAGGCATTGGTATATCATTTTTTTTTTTAGATTGTGAAATTTTTTTAAATAGATATTTATTTTTGTTATTCATATCTTTTACATTATTGTGTGTTCCCCATAAGTTACCCACCACCTGTTCACCTGTGGAGCCATCACCATAGTCCTCTGTGCTCCCCTCTTCCCCCCTCTTGAGCCCTCCCCCTCCCCTCCTTCCCTGCTGAATGTTGCTTTCTTATTTGGCTCCCCTATATTCCTGTTATAAGTGAAACCATTTGATCATTACCTGGTAAAAACAAGTGGTGAGTTGGACTGAGGCCAAAGTTATTATGTATGTACATGTGAGACAATCTCCCATAACTTAGCTTTTTCTTTGTTTTTTCTCTGATTCCCTCTGTTGGTCACATTGTTTTATATAGCAGACAGGCTTCCCCTACCTGGTAGGACACATGACACTGGCAGCTCCAATTTAGCAACTTCAGAAGAGACATTTTTCCTCCCAATGTTAACATTACTGACCTTGCTGTGTCAGGTATCCACTCTTAATTAATCACTGTCATCAAAGGAGTGAAGTAATATTATTAGAAGATCCAAGTAGGCCATATTGAATAGGTGTCAGAGAATGAATAAATCTCCAAAAGGAAGCAGAAAGAACTTTTGCAAAAGGGACAGTGATTTTACTAAGCATGAACTATGCACACATGTATAACACCTCTTCCTTCCAAAATCCCATGAGTCAAAACATACGGTGGAGAAAAGAAAGTCTCTTTAACAAATGGTGTCAAGAAAATTTGGCAGCCGCTGACAAAAGGCTGTAGCTAGACCAGTATCTCACATGTTAGAGAAAAATTAACTCAAAATGCATAAAAGACATGGATGTAATATCTGAAACCGTAAAATACATACAAGAGAACATAGTCAAAACACAGTCTTCACTGATAACAAATATTTGCAAGGAACTCACACAACTCAACAAAAACAAAGCTAACAATCCAGTCAAAAAATGGGTAGAAGAGCTAAAAAGGCACTTCTCCAAAGAAGAAAAGCAAATGGCCAACAGATATATGAAAAAATGCTCAACATCACTTATAATCAAGGAAATGCAAATCAAAACCACTATGAGATACCACCTCACACCTGTGAGGATGGCACACATTAAAAATACAGGCAGCAACAAATGCTGGAAAGGATGTGGAGAAAAAGGAACTCTTCTACACTGCTGGTGGGAATGTGAATTAGTCCAACCACTATGGAAAGCTGTATGGCGATTCCTCAAACCGCTAAACATGGAGCTTCCATACAACTCAGCAATACCACTTTTGGGAATCTACCCAAAGGACACAAAAACACTAATCCGAAAGGATACATGCACCCGTATTTTCATTGC
>PVIJ01001219.1:142478-213241 GCA_004024925.1 Scalopus aquaticus | reverse complement strand
AGGAAAAGGGCACAAAATGGAATAGAAAAGAACACAAGGGACCATGGAGATGGATCACGGGTGAATTGGTGGTGGCTACCCAAGGGGAATACAAAATGTAAAAGACATAAATAACAATAAAAATATATATTTATAAAAAAAATAGAAAAATTAAAAAAGCATTATCAATTGCATATACAGGGAATCTTTAATTAACAGAACGAAATTATATTAAATCAGAACCTTTAGAAAATCTAGGACATAAACTCACTCTAGGTGCTGAAAAATGAAGTCAGTTTTCTTGTGCAATTAATTATGGGAAAATTAATATCAGAAGATTAAGAGCTACCATCAAGTTTTATTCTGAAAGTAATGAGTATGATTGGCTGAGGTAACTTGAACAGGCTGTGAACAGAAACTTTGTATTTTGGTCTTATGCTAGGTTGAAGAATTATTATTGAAAGGAAGTTACTCTGGTATACCCTATGCTAGGAACAACTTAAATACATTTCTTAAATCCACTCTAATCAGGCTTTTGCCCTTTTCATAACCACCCAGTGTCCTTTACAAGGTAGCAGTGATTTCAGTGATGCTAAATCCAGCGGTTAATTCTTAGTTATCATCTTTCTTCAAGTATGAACAGCATTTGATACAGTTGATTACTCCCTTCTCCTTGTAATACTTTCTTCATTTTGGCTTTCAGAAAATCTCATTTTCCTTCTACCTCACTAGCCATTCCTTTAGACTCTTCTTTTCTGATTCTTTTTCAAATGGAATGCATAGGCATGTTGGAAAGATGGGGGACAGTGAATGTAATGACATTTTAATCTATAAAAGTTAACATCATGCTACTGTAGAATCAATTTAAATTTTGGTTCTGATTGTATTTAGTACTTTTCATAGTTTTCTAATATCCTCTTCTTAATCTACTCTCTTCCTAAGTAATCATATTCATTCAGAAAACTTCAATTATCCTGATGACTCTAAAAGTATATCCTTTACCCAGATCTCCCTCTTGTTTATTGTATATTGTTTATTTCTTAGCCATCAACAGTATCTTTCGCTTAATAGGTGCTTAATGTTTCCTTTTTGAACTGGCAGAATGAATGAAAAAATCAAGCTGTAGCTATTTTTTGTGATTCTTCTTAACATATCAAAAGCAAATACTTTGTATTCCCATGCTGAGCATGTAGTACTCAGTAAATGTTGTCTGAATGACTGACTAGGGCCTCCCTGTGGTGCAATGGATTAAGTTTATCACTGTGCTGTGGAGCTGTGGGAGGCTGCATTGCGAGTTTGATGCCGGCCAAGGAGATTCCCACATGGCTCAGCAGACCTCTCCTGCCTCGCCCGCTGCTCCTCTCAGCAGTGTATTTCTGTCATTCTCCCTGTTCTGCTCCCCACTCTTTCTCTGGTGAACCCTCTCACTGCCCCACATCTCTGGTCTGCACCCCAGCTTGTATGCAAAAATAAATAAATCTTTAAAAAAAAACGATTGACTAAATAAAAATGAATGAGTGAGTGAGTGAAAAAACTAGTGGTGGTTCATTATAGCCAATCAGCACCAAAGACCATGCTTATCCTCTTAAAATGTATCTGGATATAACTTAAATTAAAACTGGCTTCAGGAGAGAATAAACAGGTAACAACAAATGTTGGCGAGGATGTAGTGAAAAAGGAACTCTTGTACACTGCTGGTAGGAATACAAACTGATTCAACTACTATAGAAAGCTGTGTGGAGGTTCCTCAGACTACTAAAAATGGAGCTGCCATATGACCCAGCAATTCCACTCCTAGGGATCTACCCAAATGACACAAAAACATTAATTCAAAAGGATACCTGCACCCCATGCTTATTATAGCACTATTTATAATAGGTAAGACTTGGAAGCAACCCAAATGCCCCAAATAGATGACTGGATCAAGAAGATGTGGTATATATACACAATGGAATACTATTTAGCAATCATAAAAGATAAACTAATGCCATTCGCAGCAACATGGATGGAATTAGAAAGGATTATGCTCAGTGAAATAACAGAAGGAAAAAGAAAAATATAGGATGGCTTCACTGATAGGAGGAATATAGAGGAACCAAATAAGGGATTGGGGGGGAAAAATAACAACAACAACAACAAAAAAAAAAAAAACAAAACAAAAATAAACTGACAACTATAAATCAGAGACATTCTGCAGGGGAGGGGAAGGGAGAAGGACCATAACAAGGACGGGAAGAGCAAGGGACTATGGTGGTGCACAGGTAAACTGGTGATGGAAATTCTATGGGGAATACACCTAGGAAAAGAAAGCAAACATTGTACAAAAATGAACAGTGATGTAAAAAAAAAATGTAAATAAATACCAAAAAAAAGAGAGACTAATAATTTAACAGATAACCTAAAAGTTGTAGATGTATTTGAAATGTGTGTGCAGTGTAAAAGTAATAAGACAAAAATGGTTAACCATCTACCTGATCTATCATATGCACAATAGTCATGAGCACATACTCTGGTCTGGGACTGCTTGAGAGAATATCCAGAGACTACTATGGTGTAATGATCTAGGGCATAGTTTCCTGATCTGCGAGATGAAGAAAACAATTGTGTTTAGCTCACAGGGTGGTTGTGAGGATTAAATGAAGTATTTATAAGGCACTTAGTGTAAGATCTGGCACAAAATAAGCATTTAATACTCATTAGTTGGGCCTCCCTGGTGGGACAGCAGTTGAGAGCTCCGCTGTGGAGCTGTCGACAGCCATGACGCGAGTTCGATGCCCATCTGGGGAGATTCCCACATGGCGCAGCAGACCTCTCCTGCCTCGCCCGCTGCTCCCCTCAGCAGTGTATTTCCGTCGATCTGCCTGTTCTGCTCTCCACTCTGTCTCTGGTGAACCCTCTCGCCGCCCCACATCTCTGGCCTGTACCCCAGCTTGTATGCATAAATAAATAAATCTTTTTAAAAAAAAGAACCTTAAAATTCCCTTAAAAAATACCCATTAGTTATTATCAGTGATACTCCATTTTGATCCAGCCAAAGATATATTTTAGGTAAATAGTCACTAAATGTTGCTATTTATGAAAATCACTTGAGCTTTTTTAAAAAAATTCCTGAAAAAACAAACAAACAAAAAAAATTCCTGAACCCATTTTCAACCACTGTATCTTACTGAAGTGTGGTGAGAGAGGCAAGAATATGTATTTTTTTAAAGCTCCCAGGTGATTCTGAGCATCATCTGGTTTTGGCAGTTATGTTATAGGAGACAGAATTGTCTCTAGAAATCATATGAGAATGAGATAGAAACTGATAAAGATGTTTTTGATGTGGAGGGAAAAGAAGCCAGAAATGACATCTGTAAAAAATGAATTGTATATGACCTTTGGGATCAGTGGTCATAGTTGTGCTGATTGCCCAAGAACAGGTTGTAATGAAAGTGAAGCGTGAACAGCTGAGCCATTTTCAAGGTCCCAGAATGAAAAGAGAAGCAGAGTAACTGAGCTGGTAACAGCTCAGGGTAGCCATTAATTCAGGGTAGCCATGTGGGATGGGGAAAGCATTAAAAGAGCTTCAGAAACCAGTGGTAGAAAAATAAAGATTAATTTTTATATTGGGGAAAGATTAGTGGAAAATAGATGCAATAACTGTGTATTAGCAAGAAGCTAGAAAGCAGTTATCAGAAGAAGATATGTTTTACTGAAGGAAAAAAAAGAGAGAACATATGCCTTGGAGAGAGAAAAAGTAAGAGTTGCAGGAAGGATAGTAAACACAGTTTAAGAGACTAACATGGAAAAGGCCAAAGAGAGCTTAAGGATAGATTTGTTATAGGACTCCAAATCCCAAACTATTACAAAAGGGGAGAGGTAAAGTAAAACCTAATGCAAAGAAGTAGATAACAAGGGAAAATAAGGGATTTCAGAAGTCTTGAAGGATAATTAGAATAATATATAAAAATGGATAAAGTACAATTAAGAGAGCATGTAGTTCAAAAAGTAGGGAACTTAACAGCCCAGGAACTTATTCATGAAACATTTATTGGGTTTTTATCAGTGTCAGGCAGTATGCCAGGTGATGGACACACAGGGATGAGTGAGACTCAGTACCTGTTCTCATGGATTTTCATTTCTGATCAACTTGGGGTAGAAAGGAAACAAGGTGACATTCCTGCTGAAAGTAGAACCTCATGATAATGTATATATTTTTGCTTTATGTATGTATTTTTTACATTGTTCCTCTCAGGTGTAATCCCCATAGAATTCCCACCACCAAGTCACCTGTGAACCATCACCGTAGTCCCTTGTGCTCTTCCCTCCCCCTCCCCTGCTGAATGTCTCCAATTTACCTTTTGCCAACTAGTCTTATTTTTATTTTTGTTTTTTTCCCCCGATACCTTGTTGGTTCCCCTATATTCCTCCTATAAGTGAAAATATCCAATATTTTTCTTTTTCCTTCTAATTTTATTGAGCATAATCCCTTCCAGCTCCATCCATGTTGCTGCAAATGGCATGAGTTTATCTTTTTTGACTGCTGAATAAGTATTCCAGTGTGTGTTCCATTGTGTGTGTGTGTATATATACATATATACACACACACATATATACCTATACATATATATATACCTATACATATATATGTATATATGTGTGTGTGTGTATATACACACATATACACACATATATACATACACACACACACACACACACACACGCACACGCACACCACATCTTCTTGATCCAGTCATCTGTTTTGGGGCAATGTTTTGTTTTTTAAAGGAGATGCTTCGCAATAGACTCTGGAGCCAGGCAAGGCATTTTGAAGATTGTAGGTTTTTGAAGAATATATTAGAATCTCTGTTGGGATCTTTCTGACCATAGATGTAAATTAGACAAGGAGATGAAGTTGTATTTGTGTGTCTGTTTGTCTGTCTATCTACATACATCCCCAAAGAATTTTAGAGAGAAAATAATTACTTAGTATCTTTCTTGCATATTGTAAATAATGATATTTTGGGAAAAAGTCTAAAATTAACCAAAAGGGACCTATGAAGCCAGACAATGAGAATCTTTTTATAAAATAAGGATTTAATGCTTCTTAGAGTTTATTTTACCTGTGGAAGAAAGAGAAAGTATTCTGATACGTTGCCAGTTCCCAGAGAGTACATGTATTAAAATTAAATGTCTTCCAATCTTGCAGTAGTAAAACTGTACTTTCTCAACACCTGGGAAGTTGTGGCAGAGTCATTTGGAAGATAAAAAAATTCTCGTTGGAACACAAGAAATAAGTGAGGAGGAATAATCAGACGGGTAGACAAGCATCCTCTTAAAGGTGATGACATGGTAGAAGTATTAGAAGTAAGGGCTCTTAGAGCAAGGGTTAAATCCAGAGGAGTTGAAGAGTTAAAGAGTCTTATCTATGTGCAGAAATGATTAATGAAAGAAATACAAAGATGAAGAAATTGGAGCAAATATTAAAAGTCAGAAAAAAAATGGGAGAAATCATTATAAATACACCCAAGAGGGTAGAAAACAAAATTAAAGCCAAAATTAAGTCATTGCTTTACATTCTTAAATTGTGCAAGAATACAAGGATTGTCATGGTAGATAAATATACAATCAGATTTCCTTAAAAGGACAACGTTGAATGTTAGACAAATTCTTTATCAAATAGTTTTAGAAGCTAGATAAGAATTTTGGGGATGGGATGTATAATGTGGAGAGAAGAGGGATCAGATGCCTGTAATACTGTAGTGTCAAAAATATTGGTAGTGGGGTCTCCCTGGTGGTGCAAAAGATTAAGTCTTAGCACTGTGAAGCTGTCTGCAGCTACTGCAGCACAAGTTCGATCCTGGGCCAGGGACCTGAGCCACATAGCGCAGCAGACCTCTCCTGTCTCACCTGCTGCTCCCCTCAGCAGTGCATTGCTCCCCCCTCTGTCTCTGGTGAATCCTCACCACCCCCCCAACCTGTGGCCTATACCCCAGCTCTTGTATGCATAAATAAATAAGTCTTTAAAAAAAATGAGTAGCTAATTTAGTAGCAGGCATATAGATTTTGAAAGTGAGCAACATAATAAAATTACTGTAGTGAAAAGACAATCCCTGGGTTTAAGGATGTGCCAGTTGGACTCTGAGATCTTTGAGCAAATCCTTGGTACCTCTGTTCAAATGCACATGGAAGTCAAGATAACTAGCGTTAACATTAAACTAATGTTAATAGGAAATGAGAGAAATTGGGAACTGGTACTTGTTGATAATATCAAACACTGAATGTAAGATTTTTTGTGCAAATCCTGCTGGAGAGATTGACAGGAATAACATGAGATGTGAAAGAAACAATATTTCGTACAAGGGATCTGAAAATTTAACTGAAAAATCCTTATATGGCAAAAGAATGGGGTCAGAAATAAATTCATTATACTTGGATTAAGAAAAGACTTTTATTTAGACAAGCTATGATTTTCTCTTAATGCCATGTGAAATATATAGTTCCAGAGCAGTTATTGAAATATGAAGTCTTTATATATAAATATCAGCCATTGGGATCAACATCTCCAATTCTCAATAAAAAAGATTGAAAGAAAATTAGAGTGATAAGAATAAAGCTGTACTGTTCATATGATCCTTTATTGTTTTTGTAGTCTGTAGATTGAATTTATCCTCTTCCATTAATTTTTTTTTAAGTATATAAGGATATAAAAGAGTTAGTCCAGGCCTAGTATTCAAGAATAGCAATTTCTGGGCCTCCCTGGTGGCCTAGGGGTTCAGTCTCAGCGCTGCCGTGTTATCACTGCTGCAGCCTGTGTTTTATCCCTGCCCAGCGAGATAGCCTACATACGGTGCAGCAGATCTCTCCTGTCTCACCTGCTGCTCCCCTCTGCAGTGTATTTCAGTAGACCCACCTGTTCTATTCCCCACTCTGTCTCTTCTCATCCTGGCACCTCTGGCCTGCACTCCAGTTCTTCTATAAGTAAGTAAGCAAGTAAATAAATAAATAAATACATAAATATTTTTTTAAATCAAGAATAGCAGTCTCTCTCTCTCTCTCCCCCCTCTCAAGATTTGTTTTATTTGTTTATGCATAGAAGAACTGGAGTGTAGGTCAGAGGTGTGACCGGTGAGAGGAGTTACCATAAATAGTGGGGAACAGAACAGGTGGATCTACTGAACTACACTGCTGAGGGGAGCAGGAGAGGTCTGCTGTGCCATGTGGATTAGCTCCCTGGTGGGGATGCAGCTCTTGCTCTAGTTGGTTGGAGCTGGTGACAGCTTAATGACACTGAGACTTTAACCCCTACGCCGCCACCGGGCTGGGAGGCCCAAGAATAGCAATTTCTGAAGTTTAAAATGAAGAATACAAAAAAGCTGGACTAGCATCATAAGAATAGAGTTTTGTAAAGCAAATTTGAAAACAAGAATAAAGGATGGTTATGTTCTTTAGCGAGGCAAAAAGAACCAGAAAAAACTGGATCATGGAAATAAAGGAGGTTGTAAAGAAAACAAACATAGGCTAATTGGAAGTTACTAGAAATCCTTTTCCAGTTCATAAACATGATGATTGGATGTTCTTCATGACATTGTATGAGATGGGTCTCCCTTAAACCTTGTTACAATGCCACACAGGTTATCGGAGATAAATTCTTAGTAGTCAATTGATCACATTAGTTGTTAGTGTCAGTTATGTCTGCTGCTTCTGCAGTTTTACAATAGTGATCTCCTTCCTGGAACTTTAATTACCATTTTTTCTAATGACCCAAGCTAAAGCCACTGCCTACTGAAAAATCTCTTGAGAAAAAGTACCTCAAATTCTACAGGTCCAAATCTGAAAAAATAATTTCCCCACTTATCCCACCTCAAATCTGTTTCTCCCGTGTTTCCCTATTATGGAGTATTTTTGCAGTCTTACTCATCCAGTCCCCCTACTTTAGAAATCCAAACATCATTCTTGATATTTCTTTTTTACTCTTGTTGATCAATCAGCATGACTACTTATTCTCCCCCAGTAGTCTTTCTCTGTTCTATTTACCTCTTTGTTCTTATTCTAGTTGTTTAGACAGTGGCTGGCAAATTTTTTCTATAAAGAACCAGATAGAAAATACAATAGACTTTTTGCAGGCCCTGTGGTCTTTGTTACTTACAATCCTTGTAGCTCCAAAATAATCATGGACAGTATGTAATGGAATGGGTATAACTGTTTTCCCATAAAACTTTATTTATAGGTACGGAAATTTGAATTTCACGTAATTCAAAAATACATTCTTTCGATTTTTTTTTTTTTTATCCCCAGTCATTAAAAATTAAAAAACCGGGCCTCCCTGGTGGCGTAGTGGTTAAGCGCTGAGCTGTGGAGCTGATGGCAGCGGCGATGTGAGTTCCACGCCCAGCCGGGGAGAATCCCACCTGGTGCGGCAGACCTCTCCTGCCTCGCCTGCTGCTCCCCTCAGCAGTGTATTTTTGATCTCCCTGTTCTGCTCCCCACTCTGTCTCTGGTGAAGCCTCTTGCCACTCCACACCTCTGGCCTGTACCCCAGCTTGTATGTATAAATAAATAAATCTTTAAAAAAAGAAAAAAAATTAAAAAAACACCCTTAGTTTGCCATTCCTATTAAAATAGGCAGCAGGCCAGATTTGGCTCACAGATCAGAGTTTGGCCACCCATGCCTTAGACCTGCATTTTCTGTCTTCTGAAATACAGCAGTAGTCATCTAGGCTCCTACCTGCTCTCCCTCTGCCTGGTCTTGTCTCTCCAGTCTACTGGTCACCCTAAAGCCAGACTGACTTTTCCTTACCTTGCTTAAATTCCTTTTAAGGTTGACAGTAGTCTATGAAATGTATTACATTTTCTGGCAAGGCTCTTTATAATATGAATTGTGCTTACTTTTTCTAGCCATATATATTTTTTACTACTTCCCCCTCTCTTTTTTAGCTGCTTAGAACTGCTTATGGTTTCAGTATGTGCAGTAATTTTTACTTTTAAGTTTTGATACATGCCTGGAATGTCTCCTTACCCTTTTCCTACTGCCACATGGCTGAACAAACCTGAATTTATTTCAGCATTACTCTTCAAAGCTTCTAGAACTCTAAGGAAAAAGAAAGAGGGACCTAGGTACCCACTCCTGCTTCAACTAGCACAGGTCTAATTTTATTTGTTATTTGTTTATAGATAAATTTGATTTGAATTTGGCTCTCAGTTTGAAAAATAGACTGGACTTGCTGTGATTAGCTTACTGTGGTCTGTCCCCCACCCCATTATTTTTTCTTTTGTGTCATGTATTATAGCCAAACAGTTGTTTTCTGGGGTCTTCATGTATGTCTCATACTTTCTTGAGTCTGTGCCTTTTTTGTGCCATTTTCTCTATCTGAAATGCTTTTGCTACCTATTTAAAGTTTTGCTGAGCCTGCAATGCCTAGTTCAGTGATCCTACCAGGTAGAATCATTGCTCAGTTTCTATAGTAGTTATGCTGCTTTAGATGCTACCTTGCCTATTGCGTTCTTCAGACTGCTGTCATGTTGTCTAATTGTTTTATACACTCCCATCCAGAACTTACTTGACACAGCAAGTGCTTAAAAATCTTAACTGAAAATGACATGGCCATTCTATAAAATAGTGTGACCATTTCTTTAAAAACTAATCACTTCCTCTACAACCGAGCAATTTTACTTCTGGGCACTTATCCCAGAGAAATAAAAACTGATGTTCACAACAAAAACTGTACACAATTTTTTATAGCAATTTTATTGTAAATAGACTGAAACTAGAAATCACCAGAATGTTTTATAATAGTTGAATGTTCAGACAAATCAAGTACATTCCTATCATGGATTTTTTTTTTTAACGGATTTATTTATTTATGCATACAAGACCTGGAGTGCAGGCCAGAGGGGTGAGGGGATTCACCAGAGACAGAGTAGGGAGCAGAGCAGGCAGATCTACTGAAGTACACTGCTGAGGGGAGCAGCAGGCGAGGCAGGAGAGGCAGGAGAGGTCTTTTGTGCTATGTAGGAATCTCCCTGGCTGGGGATCGATCTTGTGCCACAGTGGCTGCGAATAGCTTCATAGTGATGAGACTTAACCCCTTTGGCCACCAGGTAGGCCTCCATGGAATATTACTCAGCAAAAAAAGGAATGAACTGTTGATATATGCATTATGCTAAGTGAAAAAAGTCTCAAAAGTTCGTATGTTATATGGCTACATTTATATAGCATTATTGAAATGGCAAAATTGCAGAGGTGGAGAACAAATTAGTGATTGCCAGGGTTTAAAAACAGTGGGGTAAAGGGAGATCTTTCTAAGAATGAAATCTGTATCTTGATTTTGATGGTGGTTACATCAATCTATAGATACAATAAAATGACTTAGAATTATACACACACATTGTAGCAATGTTGGTTTCCTGGTTTTAATGTTGTCCTATAAGACATACCCACTGGAGGAAACTGTATGAAGGGTCCAAGGGGATTTCTCAGTGCTATCCTTGTAATTTACTGTGAATCTATACTTAAAAATTTTAAAGTGTTCTTTAGAGATTGAGGTGGTGTTTAATTATTTTTCCACTCGTGGTGCTGTTTCTGAACAGAATGAATCTGACTATGCCTTTCAAAGTAAAGTTATTCTTGAAGTTGACAAGAGAATGCATTTGTAGTGATATTTTAGTTACTTTTACAGTTAGGTAAAACCTTTTAAAATAAGAACTGAGTCATCATATTTCATTGTACATGAGCCAGTAGATCCAAAGCTTTGTTTTTATTTTAAAATTAAGTGGCAGGCCTTAATTTGAGTCATATTTTTGTACATTTATAAATTCCTAGTGTTTTTGGTATATTAGTTCATTGGGGAATAGTGAGCATAGCAATGAGTCCTGTATAATATCTGTCATGCTATGGATACTTGATAAGCATTTATTACTTTTGATTTGACATTAATTGACTCAAGAATTCTTTTTTAAATATGAGATGAGGGCCTCCCTTGTGGCGCAAAGGGTTAAGTCTCAGCACTATGAAGCTGTCCAGAGCCACTGCAGCACAAGTTCGATACCCGGCCAGGGAGATTCCAACATGGCGCAGGAGACCTCTCCTGCCTCGCCTGCTGCTACCCTCAGCAGTGTATTTCAGTTGGTCTGCCTATTCTGCTCCCCACTTTCTTTCTGGTGAATGCTCTCACCACCCCACACCTCTGGCCTACATCCCAGCTTATATGCATAAATAAATAAATCTTTAAAAAAATATATGAGATGATATCTCTTGTAAGGTTTTAAGAAAGCATTGAGCAATATTTAGCTGAAACTCTTAAGACTTTTGTAAGTTGTTATTATTTTTGTGCATGTTTAATGTGTTATAACCCAGAATTTCTCTTGATTCCTTTTGAAATGAGTTGGGTATACATAAAGTTTTTCTTTTGTATTTATGATCAACTTAAAATTGAATATAAGCAAAAAAAAAAAAGTAAATGTGAACAAAACAACATATTCTTTAGTAAAATGAAAACTTATTTTTTTCAGGTTAAACTACAGAACAACATATCATATCAGATGGCAGACATACATCATTTAAAGGGTAAGAAACTTAATTACAGCTTAAGAATAAAGGTCACTAATGTCAAAAATCCTCAGGAATTAAGAAATAGAGCTAAGTAAAATATTCTGAACAAAACTTCTCTGATCGCAAAATATTTATCCTTAAGTATTTTAATTAATTACCTTGTGGTAGTTAATATTTTCTTGGATATACAATGATTAAGAGTTGGTTTTTAGTCCACTGAGTTAATAGATTAATATTCTAGGATATACTGATTTATTTTGAATAGCCCACTTTGTTTTTATTCATAATACTGCAAGAAAATTTGAAATCAGAATTTTCTAGAAGTAAATATTTAAACTCATTTCAAGTTAAATTGAGGGAGTGTACCGTATCTCTATAACATTCCCCAGCATACTGTTGGAGATAAACCGTCTGGCACAATCAACCCTGGATCTGATCTCCAGTCAAGTTATTCAGAATCCTGCTGTGGTTGCCTGGAGTGGCCACTCTAGATACGGGATACCTTTGTGTTCAGTGGAAAATAAATTGTGATATAGGAAATTTTGTCTTTCCTTTGTTTTCAGGCCTGGTTTTTAGCCCCCTTTTCAAGTCTTCTGACTCACTCAAAGTACTGATTGGTTCCTTACTTTAGAATTCATTCCCTGTATTAAAACAGAAAAGAATCTGATATTTCACATGAACTGAAACTCACACTGATGTTTTATATTTCTTTATCAATTGTATTTTAAGTCTTTTATATCCACCTAGAAATGAAAACTTTATTTCCTGAAAAAGGAATTTGAAATATTGTTAGTGAGAAGTTTTGTGGGGAGGCAGAGGAGCCATCCCAAATGTTGAAACCATACTAAATCTCAGGTTCATTTTGAAGGTAAACTTAGTTACTTAGATTATTTTATTGTATAGGAAAAAGAAACCTGAATGAGTTATAAAGATCACCAATTGAGGTACATTCCCTAGTAGCTCCTATGCTAGCTGGTACTGGTTTTGTTTTCTTATATTTGTATGTTTTTAATTACAGTAATTTTTCAGTTCTAGAATCTTTCCTGCCTGAGCACAGATTAACTGTACTAATTCCTTTAGCTACAAGTAAAATTAATGTCCATAGCTTATAAAATCAACATCCATAGTTTGGGCCAGAGCTTCTGCTACCTCTGCTCTGTGTATTTTAGGAGATAGGGCCAGGTATCAGGTGCAAGCTGAATGTGGTGTGAAGGGCTTCCTGCCTTCAGATATGTTACTTTATCTGAGATAGGGTAACAGGTGAAAAACTATGAAGATCAATCTTATATAGTATTATATCCCAATTAAAATCAATAAAAAAAAACCCTAAAAAACAAAAAACAAAAAAAAGTGACTTGAATATATGATGGTAATTATAACTATAAGCATTTAATGCTGTTTATATCTGATTATACTACAAAATAACTATTATTATATACATTGTTAAATTTTTTATTTATATATCTCAACAAATGTTCATGTGATTTAAGATTTTTTTATTTATTGTCATTGTTACAGTTATGATTCCACAATGAAATTTATAAAGTAGAGTAAAAAAGAATGTGCTCAGAATCCTACCACTAAACATAATTACTGACAGCAGTTTTACATGGGTACAATTATATTATAAATATATGGATACATCTATTTTTAAAACACCTTCATTCCAATAGTTTTGGAATGCCTTTGAAGTAATAAGACTAATTCTATAAATCTTCCATGAAAGTAGATATTATGTATAGTTATAATATTGATATATTATGGTTCGATATGTTACTATTAATAAACACTGCTTATATAGTATAAACTTTTGTTCCCATTTACAAAAACTAGGACTTTCTTAACTGCTACTTTTATTTAACTGCTAATGCTGCTAG
Organism: Scalopus aquaticus; assembly: GCA_004024925.1. Lineage (NCBI taxonomy): Eukaryota > Metazoa > Chordata > Mammalia > Eulipotyphla > Talpidae > Scalopus > Scalopus aquaticus. Next base: position 199,855 of record PVIJ01001219.1, on the reverse strand, counting down.
CTAATTTTTTAATCATCTGTCAAAAACACTGACATTTACTCTTCTCTGTGCATTTCTTTTATTTGTAGAGATAAATACTGAGGGAGTGACTTAGAAAATGTGGGCAAATGATCATATGTAAAAGTTCACAAAAGAGCAGCTGATTCAGCTTTTAATTAATATCCAGTTTGGACTTTCATATTTTTCATTACAACTCATAAAATTTGTATCCCTAGTCCAGAAATTATGAGCTTTGAAGACTGAATTTTAGTATAAGTAGGCCTAGCATCAGTAGAAGTAGTACAAATGATATTTAAAGTGATTGGCACCTAAATTGAGAGTCAAACATGATTTAAAATGAAAAGAAAACCTTGAATTCTGCATCCATAGCCAACGTATCTAAAAAATATGATATTTTTTCCTCCTTACATGAACTAGATAGTTTGAAAGAGATGGTCTTTTGTACTGTCTCCATTATGTATGTCTACATAATGTGAAAAGATGTGCAAATCTTTTATATTTTTGGTTAATGTCACTACCTCGTTTTCAAAATTTTAATTGCTCACATGTGTTATAAAAAGCAATCAAATGTGATATTAGTTATAGAACTTAACTAATTAACAGTATGAGTAAAGAAATTGAAAAGTAAATGTGATTTTAAAAAATTCCATAACCTCCAAGTAGGAAGCATTAGAGTAAACTATTTCTTTGGTTCTTGTGTGAATAGAGCAACTTGCTGAGCTTCGTCAGGAGTTTCTTCGACAAGAAGACCAGCTTCAGGACTATAGGAAAAACAATACTTACCTTGTGAAGAGGTTAGAATATGAGAGGTAAGATGCCACATGGCAACAAATATTCATGATTCTGAAATATTTGTCCAACATTTGGACAATTCATTTCTTTCTTTCTGGCTTTTGTTTTTCTTCTCTTATTTTCTTAGGTCTTTTTAATTCCTTCTTTATTCTCTTTCTACACCTCTTTGAGATTCATACACTATTTTTTTATGTTAAACACCATGGAAATATGTCTAACAGCATGTTGAATCTACCCTTGTAGTAGAGTTTATTATGAGACAGATAATCTTACAAGACCTGAGCTTCATCAAATTAGATGTGGCAAAGATTGGAAGAGATTCTGTGGTTCATTTTGAAGGACACCCAGAAGATAAAGCTGACCCTGGAAGATGTCCCCAGAAGAGAAGGGCTAAGTGCTAGCTGCTTCTCCTGCCCACATTTTAGTTCCTTTGCTTATGTCTCATACTCGGAGATGAGGTCAGGGTACCTCTTAGGAACTTGTCTCCAATCACTCTTAAAAAACCTTTATCACAATACAACTGATAAAGGACTGATAACAAAAATTTACAAGGAACTCACACAACTCAACAAAAACAAAGCCAATAATCCAGTCAAAAATCAGCAGAATAGCTCAAAAGGCACTTCTCCAAAGAAGAAAAGCAAATGGCCAACAGGTACATGAAAAAATGTTCAACATCACTTATTATCAAGGAAATGCAAATCAAAACCACAATGAGATACCACCTCACACCTGTGAGGATGGCACACATTAAAAAGACAGGCAACAACAAATGCTGGAAAGGATGTGGAGAAAAAGGAACACTTCTACACTGCTGGTGGGAATGCGAACTGGTCCAACCACTATGGAAAGCTGTATGGTGGTTCCTCAAACTGCTAAAAATGGAACTTCCATACAACCCAGCAATACCGCTTTTGGGAATCTACCCAAAGGACACAAAAACACTAATTCAAAAGAATACATGCACCCGTATGTTCATTGCGGCACTGTTCACAATAGCAAAGGTATGGAAGCAACCCAGATGTCCAAAAATAGATGATTGGATCCAGAAGATGTGGTACATATACACAATGGAATACTATTCAGCATGGAAAGAAGATAAACACATGCAATTTGCAGCAGCATGGATGGAATTAGAGGGGATCATACTCAGCGAAATAAGCCAGAAAGAAAGAGAAAAATATCGAATGGTTTCACTTATAACAGGACTATAAGGAAACCAAATAGGAGAGAGACACTCAGTGGGTGAGGGGGAAGTGCGGGGGCGGGGGGAGGGTAAGGACACAAAATGGAGTAGAAAAGCACACAAGGGACCATGGAGATGGATCACGGGTGACTTGGTGGTGGGTTACCCAAGGGGAATACAAAATGTAAAAGATATAAATAATAATAAAAATATATGTATTTTAAAAAATAGGGAAAAATTAAAAAAAAAACCTTTATCATATTTTTATCTTTAATTTTTTGTGAAAGGTATTTTTTCGGTCTGTCCACCAAAAATTGTAAATATTTACCACATTTTAAAGTACTATTGTCTTTTTTTGATTTTTTTTTTCTTGAGGTAACATTGGTTTACAACACTGTATGTGATTCAGAGGCATAGGAACACACCTCCTCAGATGCATGTCAGCACACCATACCCACCAGCGAGGCACCTTCAGGACCCTACTATGTTTTATCCTCACTCCCTCCCTGTCTGGTAACCTCAATTCCTGTCAGATTACTAAGGGTTGTTGGTTTGGTTTTGTCTGACCCTTTGTTTTGTTTCTCTATATTCCTCATGTACATGAAACCACCTGGTATTTTTCTTTCTCCTGATTTATTTTGCTTAGCACTGTCCCCTCCAGTTCCATCCATGTTGTCACAAATGGCAAGAGTTCATCTTTTTTTATGTAGCCGAATAATATTCTACATGGATACATACCACATTTTTATCATTCACTCCTCTGTCCTTGTGCACTTAGGTTGTTTCCATAACTTGGTTATTGTAACTGGTGCTGCAGTGAATGTAGGAGTGCATTTTTCCCTTCAAATTAGTGTTTTTGCATTCTTTGGGGAGGTACTTAAGAATGGAATTGCTGGATCATGTGGCAGTTCTAGATTTAATATTTTGAGAAACCTTCATACTGTTTTCCATAGGGGCTGGACCCACCAGCAGTGTTTTGAGTTTCCACATCTGCACATCTGATCTTTTTGATATGGGCCATCCTCATGATTGTGAAATATCTCATTGTGGTTTTGATTTCCTAATGATTAGTGATGGTGAGCATTTTTTCATATGCTTGTTGGCCATCCATATGTCTTTCTTGGAGAAGTATCTGTTTAGTTCTTATGCCCATTTTTTGATTGGTTGTTTTCTTTTTGTTGTGTTGCATGCGTTCTTTATAAATCTTAAATATCAACCCCCTGTCAGATATATGATGTGCAAATATTTTCTCCCATTCAGAAGGTTGTCTTTTTGTTTTACTGATTGTTTCTGTCACTAAAAATACTGTATTTTAACCTAACAATATTTAACAGTTTCCATACATCTCTAGGATCAAAAATTTAACACATTTAGAGGTAATGTATTATTCCATCATACCAAAGCTTGTTTAATCTTGCGTAGTAGCTCTACCATTGTAGAAGTTTACCTTGTCTCATATAATGGCTTACCAGCTATAAAAATGTTTATGCATGAAGGACTTTTCCCCCTCGTAGGTTATTTCACTGGCTTATATTGTTAAAGAATTCCTGAGACACAGTGTTTTATTGCTCTCATCACACCTATGAAAGATTGCTTTCTGAAATGATAGTACTAGTTTATAATATGTAATATAATATAGCCCCACCAACATTAACTTTTTTTATAATGCTGACTTAATTTTAGTAGTATAGGACTAAGAAGTCTAACTTGCATTTTAATGATGAAAGGTAACATTTTTCTGTCAGTTTCTTAACTATTAGTTTCTCCTTGCATGAATGATCTATTTTTATCCTTTGACTAGTTGTCAAGTGAAAATTCATACTTCTTATTTGTTTTGTTCCTGTACTCTTTCTCCTGATGCTTCCGTTCTGTCTTTTTTATTCCTCTTCTTCTATTGCTGCTCTTTATATGGTTTAGGCTTTTATGATTATTTTTAAAGTACTAGTGGATGAGCCATCTGCCATCACCTTTTATTAACTCATAATTCTAGTTTTTTTTTTTCATTTAATACTGCATGTTGGTCTCACAGTTTTGTTATTCTTGTAGTGAGGTTTTGAGAGAAGTCTTTTTTGTTTTCAAAGTTAAGATTACAAAGGACTTGGATAAATTTACAGGTTTCTGCATACTGATTTATCACTATCCTCTATTACAAGGGAAAATTGAGAATCTATACAATTAATTGGGTTGCGTATTTTCTATTGTTCAATTCTGTTAGTTTTTAATATATCTTGGGTATTAATCCCATGTCAGTTTATAAAAATAAATATTTTCTCCCATTCAATAGGCTGTCTTTTTAATCTGCTTACAGTTTCTTTTGCTGTGTAGTAGCTTTTCAACTTTAGGTAATCCCAGCTTTACATTTTTGCTATTATTTCCCTTGCCAGAGGGCTCGGGTCTCGAAAGACATTTTTATCATTGAGATCATGGTCATTATTTTTTTTCTATATATTTTATTGTAGAGCTATTTAGTCCGTTGTCATTGGTTTTTTTGTTTTTTTACATTTTCCTCATTTATTTTTTTAAGGATCCATTTCTAGTGTCTTACTTAAGTCTACTGTATTTTGTTTGAATGTACTGCTGAGGTCATTATATGATAAGAGTATTTGTGTGACCGGTTTTAGATGGTTTGATCCCAAACTGGTTTTGATGGTTCACATTGTTATTCTTCTCCTCCCTATTATATAATTGAGGTGATTGTTACCTCTATATTTGTTGTTCTGTTGCTGTTATAATAACCCCTTTAGTACTTCTTTCATGTCTAGCTTATTGTTGATCAATTCTTTTAGTTTTTGCTTTTCAGAGAAGCAAAAATTGAATATCTTGAATGTTAATCTTGCAAGATAAAGAATTCTGGACTGGAAATCTTTCTCTGAGTAGTTTAAATATCTCATGCCATTTGCTTCTTGCCTGTAGGATTTCTACTGATAAAGTCCATGGACATTTTAATTGGTGTTCTTTGATAATTTAGCCTTTTTCTCTCTCCACGTTTTTAGTATTCTGTCCTTGTTAGTGGTTTTCAAGAGTTTTATTATAGTATGTCTTATGTTGTATCTGTCTGGTATTAGTTTGGAACTCTTTGGCCTCTCAGATTAAGACATTTTGTCGATTTCCTAGGTAGAAATGGTTCTCAGTGATTATTTCATAAATAAAATTTCTTTGCCTTTGTCTTTCTTTTTTCCTTCTGTGACTGACCCCGCCCCCCGCCAATGATACCAATAATACATACAACACAAGTGTTATTTCTCTCTCTTTTTTTAAAGATTTATTTATTTATACAAGCTGGGGTACAGGCCAGAGGCGTGGGGAGGCGAGAGGGTTCACCAGAGACGGAGCAGGGAGCAGAACAGGCAGATCAGAAATACACTGCTGAGGGGAGCAGTGGGCGAGGCAGGAGAGGTCTGCCGCACCATGTGGGATTCTCCCCGGCTGGGCGTCGAACCCGCATTGTGAGCTGCTGACAGCGCCACAGCGCAGCGCTCAACCACTGCACCACCAGGGAGGCCCTATTACTCTTTAGGTTGTCCCAAAATGTCCTTACAGTATTTTCTTTTTTTAATTATTTTTTCTCTTTGTTGTTCTAGTCGTGTGTTCTCTGACACTGTGATTTTAAACTCACTAATTCTCTCTGTTATGTTTGTGTGCTATTAAGGCCCTCTTCTGTATTTTTAAATTCAGTCACAGTATTTTTTTTAGGTCCATTAGTTCTAGTACTAACAGTCTCATATTTTCTTGGTTTTTATTCTTCTCCTGTTTTACATCGTCCAATTTTTTTCTTTGTTAGTTCACTAAGCATTGTTAGAAGCATTACCTTGAATTCCTCTTCAGGCATACTCTGCAGTTCTGATGGATTGAGATTTCTCTTCGGATGTTTTGCTCCAGCACTTGTGATATCTTTTTCAGTCTCTTCCTTTTTAGTTTTTATAGGCTATAGTAGGGATAAATGTTCAGCTTGTTACCTTTGCATCTATTCAGGTGACCAGAGAACTAGTACTGAAAAGGGGTAACAGGTAGGAGAAACCAAGACAGTAGGACAGTGAAGGGTCACCTCCAGTGATTATTAGGGATTCAAGTTTCCTGCTGTGCTCTGGGTATCAGAGTGGTGTGGCGAGGATCCTCAGTTTTTTCCTCCTCTAGACCAACTCCTCAGCCTAAATATTTTCATATAGTCTTATACCAGTTTTATCCTCTAGGCTATGTTTGAGCACTAGGTATAGCACTGGACATTGATTGTAGTTGAGATAAAGCTGGACCGCGTTCTTTTAGTTTTTCCAATGCAGAGCCTTACCCTAGTGTACTTGCTTCTATTTTTAAGATTCAGGTGCTTAAATTCTGGCTAGTGAAAGTGTTTACTTGCCTGGATTTTGACCCTGAGAGTAGGGAGGATGGTTGGCAGGTGATTAGAATATCATAGCTTTAGGCTGCAAGTAATAGCCTCTTTTATGAGCAAACATGAGCTAGGATCTGACCTGGCTCTTCCAGCTGGTTGACTATCCAGATGTTCTATAGCAGGAGTCTCAGATTCAAACTAGGTATTAATACTCTGAACCTCTGTTCCTGTAATTCTCCAATACTGCACCCTCTGTCCTGGATACCAATTCTCTGTACCCCCTTATCCAGTGCAGTGCAAGGACAACAAAGTTCCTGATCAGTGGGCCTGTGCCCCTGAGTCAATAGCTGTAGGAGGGCTCAGCATGGCAGCCAGGCCCCCCTCTTATAAACTATACTGTCTCATATCCCCACAAACAGTTCAATTAAAGTTTGTCCTATCCCTTTTCCTGTCAGTGGCTCCTGTTGTGTCTATAGTCATCTCTTTATCCTTCAGAGGCTAGTAACTTGGTTCTGCTGCAGTTTAGTTGTGACTCTATGGAGAAGGTAATCCCAGTGTCTTCCCTCTGCTCCCATCTTGCCAGACTCTAGCAGTTTTCTTTGTCAAAAGTTTTTCTCTTCCGTGACTGAGGTTCACTTTGACAATTGTTTCTTTATAAATGCAATTTATAAAAATTATAGAAAAATAATTGTTTTCATCTTTCAGATTTTTTTTTAAAGATTTATTTATTTATACATACAAGCTGGGGTACAGGCCAGAGGTGTGGGGTGGTGAGAGGGTTCACCAGAGACAGAGCAGGGAGCAAAGCAGGCAGATCAGAAATACACTGCTCAGGAGAGCAGCGGGCGAGGCAGGAGAGCAGCGGGCGAGGCAGGAGAGGTCTGCCTCACCATGTGGGATTCTCCCTGACCAGGCGTCGAACTCGCATCACTGAACTCGCATCTCCGCTGCCAATAGCTCCACAGTGCAGAGCTTAATCGCTGTGCCACCAGGGAGGCCCTCAGATTTGTTTTTTAATTAGCTTTATTAGCATTCTTAAAGGTTCAAATGCTTTAAGAATTTTGTGATACGTTTTTATGTCTACTCTTTGTTCTTCCCTGTTCACTCTCCTGTTAATGGAATGCTTTATCTTTATAAGTATGTATCAACTTACAGACAACTTTGAGAATAACAGTCTAAAGGATGGCTTTGTAATTTAGTTTTCAGTGTGGACAACAGATCAAGGAATTAAGAGCACAACATGAAGAAAATATTAAAAAGTTAGCAGACCAGTTTTTGCAAGAGCAAAAGGTAAATTTTTAAAAATACTTCAATCGAAATATATTCTTGTTGTAAATCTTACAATTTAGAAATTAAAATATGTATTATTCTCATTACAATTGTATTTTAAGTTGCCTAATTCTAAAAATGATTTGCAGTGGCCTTATTGCTGAATAAGTTAGACTTTTGCAAAAATATAACCTCAACTGTTAAACCTAAATTTGAGCTAAGTATCTCTTATCTTATCCGGCTTTTAAAAATAACTTTATTGTTAATATATTTCTTAGACTGTAAAGTAGATAACATTTTATTAAAAAATCAATTACTTCTATTTTATGCTTTTGAGAAATAAGAAAAAATTATGATTCTTGTTGCCTAATCAGCAATATTTGTTACTCTGAACTTATTTTTTAAAACACAGAAACGAGACAGTAGCCCCTTGCTATTTCTTATTCATATTTTGTGGGGTAGCAAACACTTTTATTAATTTATACAGTTTCTGTTTATATATATATACATTGTAGAAATGGAGGAAATATTTACCACAGTAAATATTAACCTAAAATGTTAGGCAGAAGTAATTCTCTTTGGCTATAATTGAGGGAGTGATTCTGTGAGAAGGCAGGCTCATGAGCACTGTCTGTTGCTGTGTGTCTGTTGCTATTTGCTGTAATACTGTATCATATGGCTATTTTCTATAGTGTTCCACTGTTTTGTAGATGTGCACAAAACAAAAATTAAAAGTCAACAGACTACTGTTCAAAAATAATATTTCATTTAAAATAGTTAATGAAGATGTCATCCCTTTCATGCATTACTAAAAACAGTACCTTTATATGAATGGACAATATTAAATATTCTTAATAAAATGACTTTCTAGTCCATGTTGGTGATTTGCCAAAGGAGCCATCTGGTTGTTTTTAAATAAACTGAAATATTAATTTTTTTTCTGAAATAATTTTAGATTTACAAAAAGTAATTACCCTCATGCAATTTCCCTTAATGTTAACAAATTACACAGCATAGTAAATTTATAACACCAACATTAGCATATTATTAACTAAACTTCAGGCCTTATTTAGATTTTACCAATTTTTCCATTAAGGTCTTTTTCTGTTCTAGGATCCAATTTAGCATACTTTACTGCATTTAAGTCCTCAGCTCTCCTTAGTCTCCTCTAGTCTATAATAATTACTCTTCCTTTGTAGCATAATAGCAGTAAACAAATGAGTATGGCTGTGTTCTAATAAAATTAAATTTATAGAAGCTAGAAATGTGAGTTTCTTACAGTTTTCTCATATCATAAAATATTCTTTTGATTTTCACCATTTTTAAATGTAATAGTGATTCTTTACTCACACACAGTACAGAAATAGGTAGGAATTGGATTTAGTTTGCTGACTCCTTCACCAGAGGAATTTCTAAGATAGGTATGTGCTCAGTTAAAAAATGAAATCCCTAAATACAACTTATGTTTCTTTCCTGCTTTCTCCCATCCTGACTGACTATAAGATGTGCTTATAGAGAACCCACCCAGCCCACAGGGCCCAAGGGTCGTCCTCCACAGCAGCAGACAGTGTTCAGTGAGCCTGTCTTCTCACAGTCACTCCCTCAAGCATAGCCAAAGAGAATTACCTCTGCCTAATATTTTAGGTTAGTATTTACTGTGGTGAGAGACTTTTAAAAGTGCTACTCTTTCACTTTGTATCAGGTATAATAACTGAGCAGGAAATAATATCATATCCCACATCTGCAAGTGTTTGAAATTTGGACCGGTTGTTTATGTTTCCAAAAAAGAGGTGTTTCCGAACATTTAATTAATAGTTGTGTCAATAGTTTAATGTTTTGAACTGAAGAATATCTACTTTACAAATCTTTATCTACCAGCAGCAAGAAGTCAGCAAGGTTCTATCAAAAGGTGAAAATGAATTGAATATAAACAATCACGTAGTACCGAAAAATATTCCAAAAGTAGCTGAGAATGCTGCAGAGAAGAATGAAGAACCCTCAAGCAATCATGTTCCACATGGAAAAGGTATTACTCCTATTTTGTTTTGTGTTAATAGGACACTGACTTTGTTATTTCATTTTCAAGTGAATATTTTCTTTTTTTTAGAAAAGAAGATTTTTTTTTTAATGCATACAAGAACTGGGGTATAGGCCAAAGGTGTTGGGGGATGAGAGGATACCCCAGAGGCAGAGCGGGAAGCAGAACAGGCAGATCTACTGACATACACTGCTGAGGGAAGCAGTGGAGGAGAGGGGAGAGGTCTGCTGTGCCATGTAGGTTAGCTTTCTGGCTGAGTATCCAATGGCTGATGATAGCTTGATAGTGCTGAGACTTTAACCCCTGCACCACCAACGGAGGCCCTTTCAAGTGAATATTTTCAATCATAAAGAATATTGTTTTATTTTAGTTCCATTATGATTAGGTGTCTGTCTTCTTGCAAACTTGGGTCCTTTGATGAAGGAGAAAACAGAATTAATTTGTCTTAGACTTGCAACTATGTTCCAAGCAAGATTTATCAAGTCAATGTAACCTATTGCTTTAGAAGCTGATATTTACATTCCTTCAAACCATATAAGGAGAAATATAGAATTATATCTTTTATTATGTGTGCAGAACATAACAAAAGAGGTGGTGATGCAGGGATGCCTGGAATAGAAGAGAATGAGTTGGCAAAAGCTGATGACCTTCCCACTGGTAAGTAAAGAATATTAGAGAATTTAACTAAAGCAGTCATATTACTTTTCATGTGACCCTGTTCTCCTTTTGAGTAATGCTTAAAAAAAAAGTCACAGTTATGTGGATGATTGATATCCATTAGTTATCAGAATATAATTGTTCTATAGCCAGTTGTTTAGATATGATTGTTTGCAAACTTTTGCTAAAATGCATAAAGCCCTTGTTTTTGCCTTGATAAGAGTCAACTGTATTTGAACCTTTTCTTTACTGCTTGGCATTATTGTTCATGACAGTTACACTAGTTAGAGCTACTTGTGTTTACAAAAAGTATATGCATGTGACTCATTACTTTTATACTAGATGTTCCCAAATCACTGTGTTGTTGGTGTGCATTAATACTGCATAGTATATTTGTATACAGGTTTGTAGAGCTTTTCTTTCCTTTCAATTCATTACCCCACACTTTCAATAGTTTAGTCACTATGTTTTTTCAATCTTCTTTTATGGCCACTTTGTTCATTATATCTCTTTCTTCATTAATGTGTCTGCATCCTTTTTTTTTTTTTCAATTTCAAAAAAATGTATTTATTTATGCATACAAGAGTTGTGGTGTAGCCAGAGGTGGGGGATGGTGAGAGGATTCACCAGAGACAGAATGGGGAGCAGTACAGGCAGATCGACTGAAATACACTGCTGAGGGGAGCAGCGGGCAAGGCAGGAGAGGTCTGCTGCGCCATGTGGGAAGCTCCCTGGCTGCGAATTGAACTTTTTTTTTTTTTTAAAGATTTATTTTTTATTTATACATACAAGCTGGGGTATAGGCCAGAGGCGTGGGGCAGTGAGAGGGTTCACCAGAGACGGAGAGGGTAGCAGAACAGGCAGATCAGAAATACACTGCTGAGGGGAGCAGTGGGCAAGGCAGGAGAGGTCTGCCTCACTATGTGGGATTCTCCCTGGCCGGGTGTCGAACTCGTGTCGCCGCTGCCGACAGCTCCACAGCGCAGCACTTAACCGCTGCGCCACCGGGGAGGCCTGGGAATTGAACTCTTGCTGCAGTGGCTGCTGATAGCTCCATAGTGCTGAGACTTAACCCCTTGTACCACCAGGGAGGCCCCAATGTGTCTGCATCTTATCCATTCTTGGCCTTTATCATTTCCTGTCCTAACCCCATTCAATTTTTTTTCATGTCTCTTTGTTCATACATGTATTCTTCTGTGTTTTCAATTCATATTATACTCCCTGAAATAAAAGTATGTACAAGAGCATTAACTCAAATTTAAAATTACGAAATTAGGGCCTCCCCAGTGGCACAGTGGTTAAGTGCTGCGCTATGGAGCAGTCAGCAGCAGCAGCTACGAGAATTCGTCGCCTGGCCGGGGAGATTCCCACATGGTGCGGCAGACCTCTCCTGTCTCGCCTGCTGTTCCCCTCAGCAGTGTGTTTCTGTTGATCTGCCTGTTCTGCTCCTGCTCTGTTTCTGGTGAACCCTCTCGCTGCCCCACACCTCTGGCCTGCACCCCAGCTTATATGCATAAATAAATAAATCTTTAAAAAAATAAAAATACCGGCGCCTTGGGAAAATAAATAAATAAATAAATAAAATTACGGAGTTAGAATGAACATGAATTGTTTATAAGGCAATGAAGTTATCCAGTGATTTTTAAAGTGTGATCTTGGACCAACAGTATCACCATTATCCAAAAATTTGTTACAGATGGAGATTCTTAGGTCTCATTCCAGATGTCAGTCCAAAATGAGAAAATTTGGTGTTGGAATTCAACAGCCTGTGTTTTGACAAGTTCTCCTGGTGATTTCAATCTATGCTAAAGTTTTAGAACCACTGCATTAGACATTAATTTAAAGAAATCTTGAGAGCAAGGATCATGTATTCTTCTGAATTTTTGCAGCACTTAATTTAGTCCCAGACTCACTGAGTTCTAAGTTGATTTATCGCTCTTATGTTGTTCTTGCTTATTTTTTAAGCAACTCCCAAAGTTTTGCCACAATAAACTTTAGGTTTCTATTAATCTAGAAACACCCTATGGGATATATGAACAAGAGTTCTTTATCTCCTTGCATGCATTTATTTTTTATGTCATATATCTAAAAAAAATTTACATTTAAATATGTAGTTTTAAACTTTTGTTGTCCATTACTACAGTTTTCAAGTTAAACTTTTGTCATTACTACTCTAAATGTGTAATGTCTCTATTATTCTTTTTTTTTTTTTTAACACTTTGTGGTCTGCTCACATATTAGTACGCGTTTTTGTCACCAGTGTCAGGTGGCTGCTCACGTATTAATACGTGTTCATCTAGTCTCTGGTTTTTCACGCCACGGTGGATTTATTTGGAACTATTAGGAGCTATTTCTTTGATCGTACTCAGTCTAGAAGCTTTACACATTTTTTTGGGTGAAAGTGTAAGGTGTTTTATGAGAGATATTACAGTTTTTTAATATCCAGTAGTTCAGGAGTTGTGTGTGTTTTATTGAATGCTTATACCATTCATGTAGTGGCACAGAAAATGGCCGGCCCCAAGGGCTGGTAAATTTAAAGGGCACCGGCACACACAGTTTTAAGATTTATTTATTTATGCATACAAGAGTTGGGGTATAGACCAGAGGGGTGGGGATGGTGAGAGGATTCACCAGAGACAGAGTGGGGAGCAGAACAGGCAAATCAACTGACATACACTGCTGAGGGGAACAGCGGGCAAGGCAGGAGAGGTCTGCTGTGCCATGTGGGAAGCTCCCTGGCCGGGGATTGAACTCGTGCTGCAGTGGCTCTGGAGAGCCCCATAATACTGCACTTAACCCGTTGCACCACCAGGGAGGCCCCATAATGTCTCTATTTTTCTTATTCGTCCATTATCAAAATTTATTACAAGGCCACCAGGAAATTCTAGAGTTAGGGCAAAATGAAGTGGGAATGTAAGTGGCCTGAGAGATTATTTCTTGTTGTACAGCATGTTCTCAAGAACTGTTGTTTTTTGACATTTATGGAAAAAAACTATTTCAGCTGGCGTTGAATGAAATGATGTTATTCGAGGACCTGATTTTGTTTTATATATATTGTTTCCCTTAAAGTCATGATTTCCCAAAATCTATAGAGGACATTCAATCGGGACTTAGTGTATTATTCTCATCCAACAGTGATTTTCAAATGTCTTTCGTACATAAACCACTTTAGCACAGCAAAAATCCTATCTGTCCCTTCTGCTTGATATTAAAAAGACATATTATATTATTAAAATTTTAGGAACTTTTGAAGAGATGTCAAAAATTAATTTAAAAATTTTTTGCCATTTGAATTTGCCATATTTACTTACATATTGATTGTAACCCTGTAGTTCAGAATTGAGAAAAATACTGAAAATGTGTATGTATTTTGTGTAAATTTAGCGTTAATGCCAAAAATTCTATATATTATGACACCATGTACACTGTCATGGCATATTAGAAGCCTTTCTCTAATTTTTTGTTTTATTTTTTCTCTAACTTGAAAGTGATATACTATGCCCTCATTTTGGGGGCACGGAGGTTTTCTTTTGCATTTATCCTGTTTGGTGTTCTCTAAACTCCTGGATCTGTAGTTTGGTGTGTGAGTTTCATTTGGGGAAATTCTTAGTCAGTATTGTTTCAAATATTTATTCTTTTCCTTTTCCTTTGGATATTCGCATTGAGTATGTTACTTACACCTTTTATAATTGTCCTGAATATTCTATTCTGGTCTTTTTTGTTGTTGTTCCTCAGTCTTTTTTCCCTTCCTTTCTAAGATTTCCATATCTGGGTTTACATTGCCTGTCCTTGCAGATACTTGATCCATTAGAGTTTTTAGTATATTAATCATAATTGTTTTATATTTACAGCCTGATAATTCCAACATTTCTGCCATATCTGGTATTGATGTTTGCTCTGTTTTTCAAATTATGCTTTTTGCTGTTTGGTATGCTTTATAAATTTTTTCTTGATAACTGGACATGCTGTCCTGGGTACAAGAAAATGCTATAAATAGTTAATTAGTAATATGGTAGTAAAACGTGGTGGAAGGGGATAGAAGCTATAGTCTTTTGATTTAGGTCTCAATCTTTTAGTGAGCCTCTGCCTCTGGATTGTGAACACAGGATGTCTAGAGTGGGCTGGAGTTGGATCTTTCCCTTTCCCCAGATCAGTTAGGGTCTGATAATATGGTTGGGTTACATATTTTCTCCTATATATACACACCTATGACAAAGTTTAATTTATAAATTAGTAACAGTAAGAGACTAACAACAATTATAATAAAATAGAATAACTGTATATAGTAATAAAATTTATGTGAATGTGGTCTGTCTCAATTCAGTTGACCTCAAGTATATGAGACAGTGGTTAGGGTCCTCAAATAACATCATTTCATTCAACGCCAGCTGAAATAGTTTTTTTCCATAAATGTCAAAAAACAAGTGGTTGACCAGTTTCTCCTGAGGGCAGGTCTTGTTAAGATGAACAGAGTGCTCTGGATTTCAAAATGGTCCCTTTCCAACTCTCCCTCACATAAAGCAGAAGAATATTTTTCTCCATTATTTACTTGGAAACCTGTGTGAACTCCTAGTGGCAAATCTCACGACTGTGGGGCCTTCTTTGACTTGGCTCTCCTGGAGTTTAAAGTCTGAATTGTCAGTAGTGAGTTAGCCATTTGTTAATTACAGTTCAGGTTTTCCTGATCTGACACTAGTTCCTGTAGGAGTTTCTGTTGATGAGTCTCTACTCCTGTCAGCTGTGACTCCCTGTATTTGGTTGTCCCTTTCTCCAATATTGGAGGCAGAGTTTTGCCATGTATCCTTACCTCTTATAAGTCTTTTAGCGTACAACCAAGGGGTACCTCAGGATGCCCAAACTTGCACACTCTAAAGGCATCTGGCCATCTTGTGCACAAAGGCAAATTTGTATGCATAGAGAGAGAAGAGAAGGATAATAGTTTCTCAATAAAACACCCAAAATTACCCATCCTTTGTGGGAAATGCTCAGCCAAATAGGGTTGGCCAGAAGTGGGGCTGTTGAGGCCCAAAAGCCTGCCACAGGTCTAAGGTGCTTTCTGGTAGGGAACCATAGGAAGAGGGTGAAGGGAGTCAGCATGTCCAGCAATCAAAGTACAAATCAAGACAATGGCCACTACTGTCAGCCTTCCCACATGCTTCTCACCCACATCTCTTCCAAGTGTCTCTCTTCACGTGTCTTCTTATCCCCTTCCAGCATCAACAGGGTATAAGGTAGTCCTCAGAAGTAAGAGCTCTCTCCACCTTCTTCTGAGACCCCACCTATCTTCCATGTTATATCACTTGGCTACTCAGTTCCATTAGTTAAGTGACAGCGAGGAAAATGGTACCTCCCCCTTTTATGGAGATAGCCTTATAACTGTCCTAAGAAGAGTTGTTGATTTTTCAACTTGGTCAGGCTTTTACTTGTTAAGACAGAGTGGAAGCTTCTAAGTTCCTTACATGTGGAACCAGAAATCAGAAGTCATCTGGACTAACTTTTGAGCCTCTTTAATTGTTATTCCCTTTTTGTTTTTAATCGCTCACAACAATTACCTTTAATTATTTTGAGAAATACTTTGATCATGAAGATTGTTTTGATATAGTAACTGGTAACAAGAAACTTGGAGCTGTATAGTTAGTCAGATGCAAATAGAAAGGAATGCGATGTAGACTTTGTACCTGGGACTCCCAGCATGGTACCTCGTACATGGCAGGGTGCTAGTATATGGTATTGTTTAATTACCAGAATATACTTAGTGGTGAGGAAATAGTCTCTCAAGTCAAATTGCCTAGATTCTCACACTTGCTTTTATTTTTTATCAAGTGTGTGGTCATAGGAAATAGGAAAATAATAGTTCCAGCCTCACAGGATGAATGTATGAGGTTTAAATGTCAAGTACTTAGAGCAGTGCCTAGCTCACAGCTAGTGGTATATAGTAGTTCTCCCTCCCTCCTTAGCAGTTAAGCTTTCCACTGTCTCATATGCTTGAGGTCAACTGAATTGAGATAGACCACATTCACATAAATTTTATTACTATATACAGTTATAATTATTCTATTTTATTGTAATTGTTGTTAGTCTCTTACTAATTTATAAATTAAACTTCATCACAGGTATGTATGTATAGGAGAAAATATATAATGTGTAGGGTTTGGCACTCTCCAAGATCCAAGCATTCCCCAAGGGACTTAGAACATACTTCCTAAGGATAAGGGGACTCCACTGTATTAATCTTAACTGCTGTTGTTATTATTATGATTATTTCTTATCATTATAAACACATTTCCTGTTGCCTTGTCACACCTCTTACTGATTGTTGTCTTTTTTCCCTGTGATAATCATGCCAAAAATTGGAATGCAGTACAAGTTCTAGTGTACATGTAGAGTCCTTAATGCTATAGTCCTTAACGCTATCAAGGCAGTAGCTCCACAAAGGAATAGAGAAAAGAACACATACATCCTTATAATTTTTTTTTTTTTTAAAAAAGATTTATTTATTTATACATATAAGCTGGGGTACAGGCCAGAGGCATGGGGCGGTGAGAGGGTTCACCAGAGACAGAGCAGGGAGCAGAACAGGCAGATCAGAAATACACTGCTGAGGGGAGCAGCGGGCGGGGCAGGAGAGGTCTGCCACACCATGTGGGATTCTCCATGGCTGGGCATTGAACTCGCATTGCGCGCAGCCGACAGCTCCACAGCGCAGTGCTCAACCGCTGCGCCACCAGGGAGGCCCCTCATCCTTATAATTTAAAACAAACTTTGATGTGTTAAGACAACTTTGTGTAAGATAGCTAGGAGTATACTAGAAGCCATAGCAGAACAATGCTGAACTATCTTAGGTCAACTAGTTTTTAAACTTTTTAAGATTAAGGCACATTGTAAACACCCAGAAAAATATAAAAAATAACTTACTAACTAGCCAAGTATCTACTGCCCCAAAAAAGAAAATAAAAATAATGTTACCTTTTGCCACATTTATTTCAGATATTTCTGTTACTGATGTTATTATTAAAGAAATAAAACTTTACTGATAAGTTGAAGCCTCCCTTTATGCCCTCCAGATCCCATACCTCTTCTTCCCCAGAGGTAACTACTATGCTAAGATCAGTGTGTATTGATTCCCATACATGTTTTTAGATTTTTACTGCATTTGTAAGCATACGTAAAATTTTAAAGTATTACTTAGTCTACTGCATTAAACTTTAATCAATGGTGTTTTTTTTTGTTTTGTTTTGTTTTTTTATCCATATATACAAGCTGGGGTACAGGCCAGAGGCGCGGGGCGGCGAGAGGGTTCACCAGAGACAGAGTGGGTAGCAGAACAGGCAGAGCAGAAATACACTGCTGAGGGGAGCAGCGGGCAAGGCAGGAGAGGTCTGCCGCACCATGTGGGATTCTCCCTGGCCGGGCGTCAGACTCGCGTTGCCGCTGCCGACAGCTCCACAGCGCAGCGCTTAACCGCTGCACCACCGGGGAGGCCCTAATCAATGGTGTTTTAATGTGTATATTATCATGCAACTTCCCCCCTTGATAATATGCTTGTGAGAGTCATCCATGTTACATCTGTTTCCTTTTAACAGTTATAATTTTATAGATAGGTATATATTTTTTCACATATGATATAAACAACGGTCACTTCAGGTCTTTTGTTACTTCAAACAATGCTACAGTGAACGTTCTTGTGTGTCTTCCTGCACACATGGGATTCTCCAGATACGTCTAATATTGAATTAGTACATGGAGATGAAAAGGTAAGGCTCCTGCTGGCTAGAGGACAAATGTAGGGATCTAGTTATCATTAAATCTACTACCTACTCATCAAGATTTGAGGAGATCAGTAACTCAGCACACTGGTAACCCTTAAACAATTCCCAGCACAGTGGTTGTAAAGCTGGGCACAAGGATATGAACTGAAAAGTAGATTGTTGTGTCATATAGTAACTTCAACTTCACTATACAGTTTACACTAGTATATGAAGCAGGATATGAAGGTTTCTGTTTAGCCGCATCCTCACTAACATTTGGGTTTGTTACACCATTTTGATGTTTATGAAATTGATACCTCGTTTTAACTTATGTTTGCCTTGATACTAGGCATGTTTATGGGCTGTTCATGTTTATGGGCTGTTTTGGTTGCCTTCTTTATGAATTGCCTAGTAATCATTTTTGCCCATTTTTCTGTTAGATTAATGGTATTTTTCTTTTTACAGCCCTTTACTAGTATGTATTGCAAAATTTTTTTCTCATGGCATGTGTAACAGCAGTGAGGAAAATCTTATTTTGTACTTGGAAACATTTTTCTAGTTTTAAGATCTGGTCAATCTCAGTAAAAATTGCCTCTACTGATTTACTTTGGAGAAAACCTTATATAGACATAAAAATTTATATGTACCTGAGCAATTAGAAGATCTTTTAAAATGAATACCTTAGAAGAGAAGGCTGCTTCTTTGTTTTTTTTAATATTAGGCTGCTATGTTCTACTTATAATTTTCTGTAACAGAGGCTTTTGACTTTGGCTGTATATTAGAATCTATGGGGATGGCGGAACCTGACGCTAGCGGCCAGACTTTTTGATATATTTATTCTGATGTGTGGTTTGGGAACTGGCTTTTTAAATGCTTTCTAGGTAATTGTACTGTGTAGCCAAAGAACCACAGTTCTTGGACGATTCTCTAGATTTGCTCTAATATAGTAGCCCGTGGTCACATGTAGCTACTTAATTAAACTTAAATAAAACTAAAAATTCAGTTGCTCAAGCTAGCCATACTTCAAATGCTTAGTATTCACCTGACTAGTGATTACTGTGTTGAACAGCACAGATATATAACATTTATGTTACTATAGTTTTGTTGGATACCACTGTTCTGTATTGACAATGGTGACAATGGTTGACTCTAGGGAAAAAAAAGAGAACAAAACTTTGAGTTTTGCTTTCAAAATTTCATAAGAATTTCACAAACTATCTATTTTAAAAAATAGCTTTTAAAGGTAAAATAGAGAGAAATACAGTGGTGGTTGAGAGGAAAAAAAATATTTTAAAGCGGTGTTGTTTTCAAAAATTGTATAAAGATTCTTTTTCTAAGGATTAAAAGTTACAGGGAAAAATGCCTAAATTTATAAAAACATGTTAAAATATTTTAACAAGTTAAATCAGTGTATATTTAATTAAATAAGTTTTTTTCCATTAGCACCTTGTGAAAAAGGAATTGGCAAGCTGCAACTTGGTTGCTTGTCTTATTAAGTAATTTTATTGAAACATTACCATGTTCATTTGTGTATTGTCTGGCCTTTTAAGAAAAAGTTTTCAAAAGTCTCTTGTAAAAGGATCAAGGTATATAAAATTGGGTATTATTTTTCATAAAAATAACTTGTACTGGTATAATGTCCAATTTTAAGTATTCCTGAAAATTGCTGTCAAAGATATGTCACTACTGGGCCTCCCTGGTGGCTCAGGGGTTAAAGTCTCAGTGCTATCAAGCTATTGTCAGCCATTGAGGCAAGAGTTTGATCCATGACCAGGGAGCTGACCCACATGGTGCAGCAGACCTCTCCTGTCTTGCCCGCTACTCCCTTCAGCAGTGTATTTCAGTAGATCTGCCTTTTCTGCTCCCCACTCTGTCACTGGTGAATCCTCTCACCCCCTGCACCTCTGGCCTACACCCCAGTTCTTCTGTGCATAATTTTTTTTTAATCTTAAAAAAAAGTTATGTCGCTACTTTTAATCATACATTTAATTTATAACTGAAAGACATTTTTTCAATTTCATATTTTGGGGGCCATAGATTATACTAGCCATAATTAGGAAAAAAGGAATCAAAGTAGGATCGTGAAACCAGCAAATATCCAAGAATAGTGTAGTTAGAACTCAAATAGAATAGTTTCAGGATTTAATTGGTGCTGTTTTTCCCACTTCTTAAAGACTGTCTTTCCTAAGTACCATGTGTGTATGTTTTAGTGGTTATTCTGGGAATTACAATGTGCATCTGTTACTTAGCATGGTTTATGTTGAAATAATATTGTACCACTTCATGTAAAATGTTAGAACTTTACAAAGATAAAATTCCATTATCTCACTTCATCCTTTGCACTATTGCTGTCATATATTTTACATCTGTATGTTGAAAATTCCAGTATTTTGCTTAAAAAAAGGCTCTTAATAAAAGAAGAAAATATTATAGCCTAATTCTTACCATTTCTGATGCTATTCATTTCATCCTGTGGATTCCAATTTCTGTCCTGATAATCATTTTCTCTTAAGTCTAAAGGGCTTTCTTTATGTTTCTTGAAATGCAGGCCTTCTAGCAACAAAATTTTCCAACTTTTCTTTATCCAAAGACATCTTTAGGTCTCCCTGGTGGCAGAGGGGTTAAAGTCTCAGTGCTATAAAGCTGAAAGCTAATCCACAAGGCACAGCAGACCTCTTCTGTCTTGCTCACTGCTCTCCTCAGCACTGTATTTTAGTAGATCTGCCTGTTCTGCTCCCCACTCTCTCTCTGGTGAATCCTCTCACCCCCCAGTCCCCACACCCGTAGCCTACACCCCAGTGCTTTTATGCATAAATAAATAAAAATAAATCTTTAAAAAATGTCATAATCAGTTTTTGAGTGGGATACTTTTATGGATCTAGAAATTTCAGTTGATGATTTTTTCTATAAGCACTTTAAAAAAAAAGGCAATTCCACTATCTTCTAGCCTCCATTGATTTTGACAAGTCAGCCATTATTCTTTTTATTGTGCTTTTGTGTTAGTGTGCATTTTTAAACTGCCTTTATAACTTTCTGCTTAACTTTAATTTTCATAAATTTGACTCACTTGTGCCTTGGTATGATTTTCTTTGTATTTATCCCATTTGGGAGTCTCTAAAGTTCTTCAATCTGTGGATTGATATTTTTTCATCGAATTTGAGGAATTTTCAATCTTATTTAAATTCAGATTTTATTAAAAATTTTTCTCTTTGAGGCTCTGTTTTTTTCTCCTTGGGACTCAAGTTACTCAGGCATTTTGGACTGCTTAATAGCCCACAAGTCACTTAAGTTCTGTTCAGTTTTTTGCAGTTTTTTTTTTCTATTTCAGTATGATCAGTGTATTTGATCTGTCTTCAAATTCCTTTGCCCCCTTTTCTGCTACTATTTTTTAGTCCACCCTTCTGAGGCCATCAGTGTATTTTTTTTAGATACTGTTTTTTTTTTCAATTCTTGAATTTTCATTTGCTTCTTTTAAAAAAAATATTTATTTATTTATGCATACTAGCTGGGGTGAAGGCCAGAGGTGTGGGGTGGTGAGAGGATTCACCGGATACAGGCTGGGGAGCAGAACAGGCAGATTGGCTGAAATACACTGCTGAGAGGAGCAGCAGGTGAGACAGGAGAGGTCTGCTGAGCCATGTGGGAATCTCCCTGGCCGGGGATTGAACTTGTTCTGCAGTGGCTCTGTATAGCTTCATAGTACTGAGAGTGCTCAACCCATTGCGCCACCAGGGGGACCACTCATTTGCTCCTTTTTTTAGTTTCCATTTCTCCCTTACATGTCCCCATATTTTTTTTCAACTCTTTGTACACATGCATAGTAGTCATTTCCAAGTTCCTGTCTGTTAGTTTCAACAGGTGGGTCATGTTTGAATCTGTTTCTGTTGATTGCTTTTTTAGTTGATTATGAGTCATAATTCCTTACTTCTTTGTATGGTAATTTTTTCATGTAATGTATTGATGACATTAAGAGAATGTGGATTTTGTTGCCTTTTAAAGGCTGTTGAGTTTTGTTGTGGCACGTAGTAAAATTACTGACAGATCCTCTTAATTGTGTCATACTTGGTTTTATGCTTTACTAGGCTTGAATCTTGATTTTTCTTAAAAGTCTGAGGCAATAGCTCCTAACTCTAGGTTGAAATACCCAGTTTCACAATTTCATCTGAAAGCCCAAGATGCTCAGTGAAGATTCTTAGTTTTCTACAGTGACTGGGCCAGAGATCCATTGAAGTGCTATTTGAAATCTGTTGTTTCTGTTCAGTTTTGAGCCCTGCAGGAGATACTCTCTGATAGATCCCATCTAGTCTTTTTTTTTTTTTTAAAGATTTATTTATACAAGCTGGGCTACAGTACAGAGGCGTGGGGCGGCGAGAGGGTTCCCCAGAGACAGAGTGGGGAGCAGAACGGGCAGAGCGACAGAAATACACTGCTGAGGGGAGACGTCTGCCGCACCATGTGGGATTCTCCCCAGCCGGGCTCCACAGTGCAGCGCTCAACCGCTGCGCCACCAGATCCCATCTAGTCTTAACCTGTGTGTACACAGCCCAGGTCTCAGCCAAAGCCCCAACAGGAATATATATGCAGATTTCTATTCCCCTCTCCACCCCCATTTCACCCCACACAACTTGTTTCTCTGTAGTGTTCTGTCCTATGAATTACAGTCTCCTCAGCCACCCAAATTCTGATGATCTCTGCATCATTGGCTTACTGAGAAAGCCCATCTCGTGTATAACTCATTTTTCAAGAATTACAGTCTTATGCTGCAGGTTTTGTCTATGCTTGAAGACATTACCTCATCTATTTGGTGCATAAAGTGATTAAAAATTGCTTAGTGTTTGGAGGTTATGCTCAATACTGGCTACTTTGTCATGACTAGTAGTGGAAGTTCCATGTTGTTCTTTGAGAACATTGTTTTAATATTCTCTATAGACATGTACCTATGTTTCTTGAAGGACTGTGATGGTCCCACTAACCGATATTTGAGCAATTTTAAGAGTATTTTATCTGATCATGTGTGCAGAGTAAAGTAATGCCAAAATGTTACATCATTATTTTATGTTTAACGCTCGTGCTTCAGAATGATTAATATTTGTATGGCAATTGCTGATCAGAGTTTTATGAAATCACTTTAGTTATTGCAAGTAAACATTAATCTGCCAATCTCCTCCTAAATGAGAATAATCAAGAGACTCAATAAATTACTTAGGGCTGGTAGTTTTGCATTAAAATGTTTGTTTTCTCAACGTGAATCTTGGATCCCTTTTTCATTCTAAGAATAAATACTTAACTTTGACAACTCTAAATCATTATATATTGAACACCTGCTGTTTGCCAGGCTTGTGTCATAATCCATTAGCAATTATTCTCATGTAGTCCTCAAATTGATCATGCAGGGTAAGTGGCATTATCCATGTTTTTTGGAAGACTGAGGATTAGATAAAGTAGGGCACTAACCTCAAGTTATAAAGTATAGAGACATGATTTGAACCCTAGTTCTGTCTAACTCTAAAGCCTATGCTTTTTATTGTACATATTATTTTCTTGATTGTGCAGTAGAATCACCTTTGGAGTTTTTAATAAATATAGAGACTCGGTACCGTTCCCATTTTAAGTATGTTTTGGGTGTTATCTGCAATACTAAAGTGCAGCCAGAGTTGAGGACCATTAATTAAGCCCATATTCCTCTTATATAGTACTAGGCACTGGACTGTGAAGGCAGGAAACTGGAAGTATGGACATTTTTTAAATTGTAGCCCTGTCACTGGAATAAGAAAATGAGAGTAAAAGACAAGGAGAGTTCTATTTTGACTCTCGGAGTAAAGACTACAGCTGAAGGCTAAGAGAGAAGTGGAGGAAGACTTACCTTAAACCTGTTACTTTTTGTAAGCTAATTTCTCCAGAAATGACTACTTTGAATTTTTCAGTCTAATGTCTTTACAGTCATGAGTTTCAGTTTCTTATGTGTGAGAGATGATTCTATCTCAGATACATGTGCGTATGACATGAAATTACTGCCTGGTTTATACTAAGTGCTCAGAAAGTGGGAGCTACTGTTATTATAATTAGTACTGTTATGTCTTCCTTTACAATTATGAGATGTAATTCCTACTCACAGGCCCCCAACACTCTAACCACTTATTTATTCTTTATTCTTAAGAATTTTACTGTTGTGTCTCTAATGTGATTCCTTCTTTCCTCTCTGATTTCATTTATCTTCTCCCTCCCTGCCTCCCCATCACACACACTCCTTTTTTTGGTGGTTCCTCAAATATACTATCGCAAGCTCCTCTCTGACGGTTTTTGTTTATAATTGCTGGTCTCTGCCTAAATGTTCTTCCTCACACCTCTGCTCACATGACTCCTCAAAAATGCCTCGCTTTCCAAAACAAAATCTCCCACCACTCTATCATACCTCCCTGTTTTACTTTCTACATAACACTTTTCACTCTGAGATTTATGTTCTATTCATACTTTTTTGATAACTTATTTTTATCTACCCAACAAGAATGTAATCTTCTTAGGGTGATAACTTGGTCTGGGTTTGTTTTTTTTTTTCCATTGCTGAATCTCCAGTATTTGGCATAATGCTTAGCATATAGTAGACACTTAATTTTGTTGAGTGAATCCATACCAGTAGTTCTTCTTTATAAAAAATAGAAAGGGCCTCCCTGGTGATGCAACGGGTTAAGCGCAGTATTATGGGGCTCTCCAGAGCCACTGCAGCAAGAGTTCGATCCCCAGCCAGGGAACTTCCCACATGGCGCAGCAGACCTCTCCTGCCTCGCCTGCTCTCCCCTCTGCATTGTACTTCAGTCGATCTGCCTGTTCTGCTCCCCACTCTGTCTCTGGTGAATGCTCTCACCACCCCACACCTCTGGCCTACACCCCAGTTTGTATGCATAAATGAATAAATCTTTAAAAATGTATATAGAAAACCCAGGACCATAAGTAGTAGGATAAAATCTATGTGCTCTGTGGCTTTGGTGTCCCCTCTTTTATCTTTATGGTAAATAGGTTTTATCATTTTATCTTTTTTACTTTTCTTTAATATTCACTTTAGCAATGATAATGTATTTTAGCAGCCTGCTTATTCATGATATTATATGATAGCAGCATGCTAATCTCTTTTGATGTTTGTATTTTCCCCTAATTCCCAGTGATCCTCAGTGGAGAGAACCAGAATGAAATACATAGTTAGAACTGCTTGAATATGATAAATTATTGTTACATTTCTTTGGATTTTCTATTTTTTTTAAAGATTTATTTATTTAGGCATACAAGCTGGGGTACAGGCCAGAGGTGTGGGGTGGTGAGAGGGTTCACCAGAGACAGAGTGGGGAGCAGATCAGGCAGATGGACCGAAATACACTGCTGAGGGGAGCAGCGGGCGAGGCAGGAGAGGTCTGCAGTGCCATGTGAGAATCTCCCTGGGCAGACGTTGAGCTCGCGTTGCCGCTGCCAGCAGCTCCACAGCGCAGAGCTTACCCACTGTGCCACCAGAGGGTCCTTTGGATTTTCTATTTTTTAAGACTTTTCTTAGAAACATGTATTATTAATGTCAAACTTAGAAGGGGACCTTATTAATACTTTTATTTCTACTATATCAGTTCTCAATTCCTCTGGTTATTTTATGAAGGCTTTTTAAAATCCAGCTTTGTTCTACCTATCTAAATCATAGGGCGGGCACTATTATAAAAGCTAAGGACATGAATGATCAATTCTTGTTTAGTAACAGAGGTGCCCTCCCTTGTGTTCTGATTTGTATAGTGCTAAAACCAGATACAAATTTGTAGATTGTAACTGACTCCTCTTTCCAAATATATCGGCCAGATTCTTAGTGTCATCAAAGTGTGTTAGCAAATCAAGCCTGGCAAAGTACTGCTCTTTTAAGATGTTAGCTGATTATGGCTATTTAGCTAGTCTTATGTGCACAAGTGGATGTTGGGCATCATTAACTGGCAATAGGAACAAGGTAATGGGATACAGACTGAGATACAGAAAACCTCAACTTTCTGTAAACTTGTGTAGGTTGTTGCTTAGAGAAAATTTTAAATTTCTTGCATCATTAAGTTTAGAATTCCATGTTATAATAAATGAAATATTGTCATCGAAGTAAATTTTGAGGTTTATAGAAATAACCCAAGTGTACTAGTTAGGATTGAGTAGGCCATGATGTATTAACAAACAACCCTCAAATTTCACTTACTTAAAATAATAATTTTATTTATTGTTCATGTTACAGTCTGATGCATGCTCATTGCAATTCTCTCCAGGCAGTGACCCCTTCTGTTATTTGATGACAACATCTTCATATGTAGCCTTCTAAGTTATGGTAGAAAGGCAAGAGAGGTTATAGGTGATTTGCACAGATTTTATCTCTAGACTTGGAAGTGGCACTTTCAGTTTCACCTATATCCTCATGTTCAGAACCCAGTCTTATCAGTAAAAGACTGATTTTCCTATGTGCTCAAGAAAAATGTAATGAAATAGGATCACATATAGCGTTGTCCCTGCCACACCAAATTCTTAGAATAAAATGTGCCACTAGTCATATCTTATAGGTGGACTTTCTATTTTTTTTTCTCTTTATCTGTTTCCCTTCTCTAGTTTCTTTGCTTTCTACAAGCTTCCCAGGTTGTGGTAGAATCAGTGGTAGTGAGTGAAAAATGATCTCTTTCCTTATTGCCTTCGTTTCTTAAGGGAGAAGAAAGTCCAACTCTAAATATGTACATTTTTGTTAGTAAAGTCCTTTACATAAAACTTGTTTTCAGAAATAAAATCTCATTATATTGCATGTCATATTTTATCTTTATTTAAAATCTGAGCAACTTACTGCCTCCCTGGCAGCTCAGGTGTAAGTCTTAGCACTATCACCCCGATGGACTGAGATCAATCCCTGCTCTGGGAGCTGACCCACACATGGCTCAGCAGACTTCTCCTGTCTCACCCACTACTCCCCTCAGCAGTGTATTTCAGTAGATCCACCCATTCTGCTCCCCACTCTGTCTCTGGAGAATCCTCTTACTGCCGTACCTCTAGCCTATACCGCAGTTCTTTTATGCATAAATAAAATAAAAATAAATCTTAAAAAAAAATCTGAGCAACTTAGAGCAGCATATTCTCATTGCTTCACTTAATCTATAAATACCAATTATCATTTAGACTCCTTATGTACGAAGGTCCTACTGTTGAAAATTACTATAGCTAAAGAGATTCATTTATTCACTCATTCATTGAATCTTTATTGAGTTCCTGTTGGGTGCCATACACTATTCTAGGTGTTGGAATAAAGGTAAATAGAGTTCCTACTCTCCTGGAGCTTATATTCTAGTCAGATTTACTGATTACCAAAATCAACTAATTTACTGACCATAAATTATTTAGTATATCAACTGTACAACTGTAAAGATTACAAAATTGGAATAGGCATCATGGGATTAGTGCAGTGTTAATGGAAATAATATATATGGGCCTCCCTCTTGGTACAAGGGGTTGAGTTTCAGCACTATGAAGCTACCATCAGCCACTGCAGCACGAGTTTGATCCCCTGCCAGAGAGCTTCCCACATGGCACAGTAGATCTCTCCTGTCTCACCTGCTGCGCCCCTCAGTGGTGTAGTTCAGTCGATCTGCCTGTTTTGATCCCCACTCTGGTGAATCCTCTCACCCCCTTCACTTCTGGCCTACACCCCAGCTCTTGTATGCATAAATAAGTAAATAAATCTTTAAAAATAATAATATATATCTAATTTTTCTTTTAGCTTTAAGGAAACCCCCTATTTCTGTTTCTCAATATGAAAGTCATCAAGCAATCTCTCATCTTGCAACTAGACAACCTCTCTCCTCAAATTTGGTTCCAGGTATGAAGTCTTATTCTTATGATAAAAACCAACTTATTGGACCTCTATTGTTATATAGTGACTAAAACATATTATTTAGCAGCATAGTAAAGTAGTATTCATTCTTATAAGTAATGTTATATATTTTCAAATGACTTTCTGGGAGAAATAATGATTTTAAAATGCACTTTAATGAATTATTAAAAGCAGAAGAATTACTTGTTCTGCCACTGTGGGCTGCATTACCTTTCATCTCTGCCAATCTATATTTCTTCAAACTGTGTTCAAATTTATATCATAGAGGGCTTTTGTAAATTTCTAGATTTAGCTATACTAAACTCTCTACTTTGTACTTATCAATTTATCTATTTGTTTTCTGCTAAATACCTATTCTATTTAACAGAAATGTTCCCTGAAAATGAGAATTGGTATGACTAAAATTAATTATAATAAGAATCTAAATCAAGGTTTTGATGAGGGAAAACAAGGTGTTAGGGAAGAGAAAAAATATCAAGAGTTAACAGCTGTAAGAGTATAGGTGAAAATTACTTAGAGAGTAGATGTACTAAAAGCCTTCCTGGATTTTGGATACCTCTGACAGCAATGTAGAATTTGGAGGGAGGAAAAATTCTCTAGATCATTGCCACTTAATTTCTGGGTTTCTACTACATAGTCCTTTCATGAATAGATTTATAATCTGTACTAGAGAGATGGGAGAATGATTTCACATAGCTGAAACCACATTGGTTATAAGATTTGATTCAAGAAATTAGAATAGAGCTTTTTTAAAAAGTTATATGTATGTCTACTCAGTTCAATAGTGTGTCTTAGCTCTTCTAAGAAATTCCTTGGTAAAATGTGACCTTAATTTGATGTTTTTATGTCATAGATTCTCATGTAAACCTCAATGGAAACCCTGGTACTTCAAAACAGAACCCTTCCAATCCTTTTCAGCGTTTAATTCCAGGCCCAAACTTGGAGAGTGAATCCAGAATTCAAGCAGATACACTAAAGCTGGCTGCCAAGGAGAGAGTTGGTGATTTCCATAAGTTGAAGCAAAGTAAGAATCAGTTGATGAATATTATGCTGAAAAGATTTCTTTAAATATGTGTGTTGACAGGGCTCAATTATAGTTTTTACTATTATAATCTAACAAATGAATGTATAGTTGTAATATCCTTCTGAAGAGAAAGTATGATGGTGCTAAAATATAAAAGAAAAGCAAGTTTTAAATAGAGATTCTTTAAAGAAGACTTTAAAAAGCTTTTCTTGTTCACCAAAGTTAAATAATAAAATTTCAGGTGAGTTAATTTAAAAATTGTTATTAGTTCTTATTACTATAAACTTATTTGTCGAAAAAGTAGAAAAGATATATTTTGTTGAGCTAATAAAAATGAAGGCTTAATGCCGCTTCTTTTTTGATCCCTTGCAATTGCAATTTGCCCCAATTAAGTGTTAGGAGAGAGATGGAAGAACCTGGTCAAATTCAGAGTTTTGTGTAATGAAGTATGACTACTTAATGATTCAGAAGTTTTGATTTTGTTAAATGGACAATGCTTATTAATCTGTATAACTGTAGGTTTAGAATTTTCAAGAAACATGAGAAGTAGAGATAATTTGGGACAGGACAATATATTTTAGGTCACTGTTCTTTAGAATTTACTATTCTATTTTACCACTTCTGCTTTTTCAAGGCTTCTTCCTTTCCTCAATTTCTGAAAAGACAGAATATCTAAAAAGCTCCAGTTTGCTTTTGTTTGTTATGATGACTTCTGTGGCAACAGCTGTTCAGAGGTAGTTATTTGTACACAGGTTACTTGTTCAGTGATAACTATAGTGTTATATTTTTTAATCTTTTCAAGTTATTTTTGTTGGTGTTGTAACAGTTATTCAAATTTTGTATTTTATGAATATATAGTTTGCACATGATTAATTGACTTTCCTTCCTTGAAATTTTAAAGCATACGTATGTTCTTGACCAAATTATTATATGAATTTATAAGAATGTGGCTAATATTTTTAATACAATGAAAAAAATATTTCCTAAAAATCTTGTTGGAGCAATTAGTTTGAAAACATGTCAAAAAAAAAAGGTTTAGAGTAAGGGTATGACAAAATAAAATAACTTTGATTACTTAAGATTTTATTCTAAACATATAGTTGTACTATACATTATTTTATTTATACTATCAGTGTTTATTTTTTTTAAATCTTTGGTTAAAAATGTGATTGGAAAATAATTGCCAGGATATTATCCTCTACAACTTATTTTAAAAAGAACCTATCAAATGTTAAATTCTTATACCAAATTCTTTTCAAAGTATAGAGCTGAAATCAATGTCTGTACTATTTTGTGATTTACTTTTCTTATATATACTTTAACCTATCATAGTTGCATAGTTATTTTAAATATATTTTTATATATCATTCATACATATATACATATAATGATACATATATAGCCAATATATGTATATGATCTTTCTCTTTATTCCATTGTGCTTAATAATAATAGTAGATTATTAACTACTCCTCTTTTGTAGATTATTAACTCTCCTCTTTTGCTATTTAAATTCTTTCATATTTTCTCGTGTTAGTTGTCATGCCTATGAGTATCTTTTTTTTCCAAAGCATTTCCTTTGTCTTCTATCTTGGGCATCCATTTAAGTACAGTCCCCAAACTGAAATTACTAGGTTAATGTATTTGATTGGCTCCTCTTGTATTTTGTGAGACTGTTCTGTTGAAAACATCACTTTGTTACTGGAGGTGTTTAAATTTATTTACATATGGGACCTCCCTGATGGCCTAGTGGTAAGTCTCAGCACTATCACCTCTGTGGCCTGAGTTCAATCTCTGACCAGGGAGCTAACCCACATATGGCACAGCAGACCTCTCCTATCTGGCCCACTGTTCCCCTTTGCCATATATTTCAGTGAATCTGCCTGTTCTGCTCCCCACTCTGTCTGTGGTGGGTCCTCGCACCCCGCATGTCTGGCCTACACCCTAGTTCTTCTATGCAAAAATTAAAAATGATGTGGCCATATGTACTTCTTAACTCTTTTGTAAGGCATTTAGAATATAATGTTTCAATAAGCATTTACTTTCTGGTAGCCTTTCCATTTTAATATAAGGAATTTTGCAATAATTATTTCTTGGTATATAACCTGTGCATCAGTTTTGATCACTTCGCCCGATAATTTTTGAGATTGATCCTATATCTTTGTATCAAATCTTTATAAATAATTCAGATACTAATTTTTTATAAATTATCCTATCAGTTTTTTTATCATGCCAATATATTAAAGAATTTTTATGTTTTTAATTATCTTTTTAGAAGATGATCTCTTTTTAACATTTATTTATTTTTGCATACAAGCTGGGGTACAGGCCAGAGGTGTTGGGCGGGGAGAGGGCTCACCAGAGACAGAGTGGGGAGCAGAACAGGCAGATCGACCGAAATACACTGCTGAGGGGAGCAAGAGGCGAGGCAGGAGAGGTCTGTGCCATGTGGGATTCTCCCCGGCCGGGTATCGAACTCGCGCCGCAGCTGCCAACAGCTCCACAGCTCTGCGCTTAACCCATTGCGCCACCAGGAAGGCCCAAGAATTTTATTTTTTTAATTAAAAATATTTTTTGAATTGTGGTAAAATACACATGGAATTCATCAACGTGTACGATTGAGTGGCGTTTAGTATATTCAAAATGTTGTGCAATCATCCTGATTATCTCGTCCCAGCACATTTTTATTACTCCAAAAGAAAACCTATTTTAACTCTTCATTCTCTCCTATCCGCAGTTTTTGGCAACAAATAATCTTCTTTCTGAGTGTATGGATTCACCTATTCTGACTATTTCGTATACATGCAATCATACATATGGTATATAATCTTTGTGTCTGACTTTTTTGCTTGACATAATGTTTTTAAGGTCCAGTCATGTTGTAGCATGTTAGTACTTTACTCTTTTTTATGATGGATAATACTCAGTTGTACTAGTTCATTTTGTTTCCCCTGTCATCCATTGGATAGACATTTGAGATTGCTTCCATTTTTTTGCTATTGTGAATAGTGCTGCTATAATCATAAATTTACAAGTTTTTGTGAACTCTTCTCAATTCCTTCAAGTATATACCTAGATGTGTAATAGCTGGGTCATATGGTAATTCCGTGTCTAGCTTTATAAGTAACTGAAAACTTATTTTCCACAGTGACTGCAACACTTTATAGTTTTACCAACCATGCATGAGTTTTAATTTCTTCACATTTTGTCAATAGTTAATATTTTCTGTTTGATTTTAACTGTTGCCACCTGGGTGTGAAGTGGTATCTCTTTGTGATTTCATTTGCATTTCCCTAATGTCCATCTTTTCACTGAGCATCTTTTCATTTACCTACCTTTAATTTCTTTACTCTAAAATTCTTAATCCTGAAACTTTTGTAGTCTTTTAAAAAATATTGTAGCTTAGCAATTGTTTAAATTTTTGCTTCTTTTTCAAAAAACCCAACTATTAATTTTGCTACTTTTTGACTTCCAGTCTGTCTTCTACTTTACTCTTTGCTCCTTGGGATTTGTCACTTTATTTCCTTTTTATGTCTTTAGGTATTCTTCACTTAAACTTTTGTTAAATGACTGCTAATTAAAACATTATAGGCTTATAACCCCAATTTTTCCTTTCTTGTTTGAATTTTTGAATGTAAAATTTTATTTACTGTATTTCATGTTTGATTTCTTTTAAGAATATTTTGTTACTCTATTCTGACTTTGTTTTCATTTCTCCATTTGTGTTCTGAATAGGTAAAAGTGTATCTGGAACAGTAGGTGAGGGATAGACCTGTTTCTTCATCAGGGAGATTAAGATTTATAGGAATAGCCAGCCTTTCATCAAATTTGAAGAATCTGATCTTATGTTAATGTTGATCTATGTGTTTTGTTTCCAAATCTTTGTTAAATTGCCAAAGTAATCTTTTGCAGAGATTGAAAACTGAAAATCCATCATCATATCCTGCCGATATAGGAGTTTAGTTTGTTCTACAATGATGTTTAAAATTTGAAATAGTTATCACAGTTAAAAAATCAAGAGATTTCACAAAAAATTGCCAGGGTCTGGATTCTTTTAAATCAGAATGTTTGACATAATCACTAATAACTAATTTGACATAATAACTAATTATGACTGTTCCCCTTAGAATGAAATATGCCCTATCCTGTTTCTTATAACCCCACTCTGACACAGTACATCTCTTTATTTTACTTGTCTGATACCTGTAGTTATTTGAGTTTGTGGCCCCTTTTATATAACATGAAAATATAGAAGAGAAACCTTTTAGTTGTTCCAGGTCAAGGGCTTAACTATTTGGAATTCATGACAGGTACATGAGGTTGGACTGTACCAGAGAGGGAAGTATTAACTGAAATTTAGCAACTAAGGAGCATCAGCTGAGAAATAGTATTTTAAAATGGTACATGAGGAGATTCTGGTCTTGAAACGATATACATTGAAAATGCCAGAAGTAGAACACTGTTATAATGAAGACTTGTTGATAAGAGGAAACTATGAAGTGGGAATAGGAACAAAGAGTCTGAGTATGTGAAGGAATATCTTTTTCTCTCCCACTTAACTACTTTTGCATCATGGAGACAGTACAGATATAATCACAATCCATATTTTCATTTGAATTTACTTTACCTAAAGACCAAAGGTATATGTAAAGATCAACAAGTACAAAGTAAAGTAGAAATGTAAATAGGTAGTGAATATAAAAGCAATTAATTCTGTGAGTTTTTTTTTAAGATTTATTTATTTTTGCTAACAAACTGGGGTACAGGCCAGAGACATGGGGCTGCGAGAGGGTTCACCAGAGACAGAGTGGGGAGCATAACAGTCAGATCAACCAAAATACATTGCTGAGGGGAGCAGCGGGCGAGGCAGGAGAGGTCTGCTGCTGCTGACAACTCCACAGTGCAGTGCTTAACCGCTGTGCCACCAGGGAGGCCCTAAAATGACAAGTTTGTTTTTTTTTAAAATATATGCTTATTATTATTTGTATTTTTTACATTATAGTGTATTCCCCGTGGGTTACCCAACACCGATTCACCCGTGAACCATCACCACAGTCCCTTGTGTTCCCCTCTCCCCCATTTTGAACCCTATCCCCCCTCGCTGAATAGCTCTCTCTTATTTTAAAATGACAAATATTTAATACAAGTTGAATATTTTGTTGAAAACACTGACTACTATGGATAGAAGGGGGTAGAAATTTTAGACTTTAATGATCACCAGAAAATTTTTTGCAGTTATAAATTTATTATTTTTGTTTTAGTATATCGCTCATATTGCTATGTTTGTAAAAAGGCATTTCTTTAAATTTAATTTTGTGTTATCACAACATAGAAAAGTGGCTAAATAGCATGTTGGCATATTTTACCATATTTGGGAGATCTATTTGGATTAGTTTAATTTAAAATGTATACTATAGGATATGTGGTGATATAGTTTAAGGGTTAATTCAAAGTCTCCTGAAGGGGGCTCCTTCCTGGTAGTGCTAGGGTTAAAGTCTCAGCACTCTCAAGCTGTCACCAGCCACTGCAACAGGAGTTGGCATGAGCATGATCCCCGGCCAGGGAGCTGACCCACATGGCTCTGCAGACCTCTCCTGTCTAGCCACTGCTCCCCTCAGCAGTGTATTTCAGTCAGTCTGCCTGTTCTGCTCCCCACTCTGTCTCTGGTGAATCCTCTCACCTGCTGCACCTCTGGCCTACACCCCAGTTCTTCTATACATAAATAAATAAAATAAATCTTTAAAAAAAGAGTGCCCTGGAGGGATATGTCACAGAAATAATCAGTCATCCTCTACAATGGTTGAAATTGAGAATCCACATTAAGTCCACCTATTAAAAGGGGAGAAAACTTTATATTTAGATGTTTTAAATAAAAAAAAAAGACAGTTCATTTCAAATGTCAGTTCCATACTGAAAAGTCACAAGAGCAGTTACTTCAAATGGTAGGTGGTGATTGTTGATCAAGCTGCTTCTCTTATAGCATGCTCCAGGGGGAGTAGCAGCAGGCTTCTTTTATTTAACTTTGGTTAATGATTCTCAACAGTATTTGAGAGACAAGCTACTGTATTAGAGAATACTTGATTTTCTTTTATTCTTTTTTAATATATTTTTGGTTTTTTTAACTTTCTTTTATATTTAGATTTTTTTAAACTTCTAGTTCAGATGACCCTGCACTAATCTGTGATATATCTTCCCTGCTCACATACATAGAAATGATAGATAAAATACAGAAAAAGAACTGAACATTTACCAATAATCTCAAAAACATATTAAACAATTCTGTGATCAGGAAACAAAGCAAAAATACAAGATGCTGAAAGCAATTGAATGATTGGATCTATTAGGCTGTGGGTCTGAAAATCAGGTTTCTAGGTATTTGACTCTTAAGAACAACAAGGATAGAATGGTGCCACTAAAAATGAAAGCTAGACTTATTGCTTAAAGCCAACATGTTATTAATACCCTAGCTTCTTTGGCAGAGGATGCAGAAAATTAAGCTACTGCTGACTACAGTCAAGAACTGCAGTGCTTAGCTATAAAAGACTTATGGAGATAGGAACTTGCATTAAATTATACTACTAATTGGTTTTAATCTGAATCTATGCTTTCTGCAGTAACATCATGAAATTGAACTCTGAAATGTGATTGTATAGGCTCAGACAGGGAATCTGGTGAAAGAAACTTTAAAATAACAAGATAATATGGATGAACAGACAGGGAAAAAGAAAAAGCATAAATATCCTCTACATAATGAAAATTAATCAGGAAAACAAAATTCCAAAACATGAAAAATAGTAATGCTAAGAAAGATTGCCAACATAGCAATAACTAAAACATGAAACATTTCATAAAATTATGAGAATAATAATGTAACAGTTTGCTGAGTATGTTTGAATGTCAAGTAGGATAAATCCTTGCTTTTAGGCATCATGGGAAAACTTCAGAGTATACAAACAATAAAGGCAAAAAATCTTATTACTAGAAAATATAAATGTAAATTATTTCAAAGGAATGACAATTATATTGACAGCAGACTTTTCATCAGCAAACCAAACACCAAAAGATAGTATAATAATAGCATCAGTATGATGAGTGAAAATAACTGCCGACATAGGGTGTTATACCACCTAATGAGGACAATGAGAATAAAATAAAGACATTCAATTACACAAGACTGGGTTTACCTCTCATAAATCCTCCGTGAAACAAATGTAAAGGTTATTCTGTTACAGGCAACCCCAGTGTGAAATGGGTTGGCCTGACTGAGGGTCCTCACCCGCATGCTTAAAAGGGACTTATAATGAGACTCAATTGCAGGCACACACAAATAGGTTAATAAAGGGTTTATTTACAAAAAAGGGGAAATGAAGAAATGAATAACTCAGGGAGAAAGAGAGAGCTAAATTGGTGACTGTGTCATACCAGTTCTGTTGAGCTGGAACCCCATGAGCATGCTGAGAGCCAACAAAAAACCAAGCACCCCCAAGGCTCGTATGTCTGGTTATATACTAAGCCTGGCTGCTTAACTCCACCCTTAGTTCCCAGCAATCTGCCCTTCAGTAGTGATGACATTATGGGATTTGTAATCCTTGGTGTCTTGGAACTGTGCTCTGGGCTAGGGGTGAGGTCCATAAAATCTATTTGTGGAGTTTGTTCAGGACATCCTTTCTCTCCAACAGTTCTTCAGTGATAAGGACATTGAAGAGGCATAATAACAACTGCCAAAAAAAAAAAAAAAAGGAAACTCAGATTGATCAAAGAAAGCTATTGGTAAACTTAATTATTGACTTAAAACAGGGATCAGGAAAAAAAAAACAAGACAAGACAAAATTAGCAAACAACAAATCTGAGACATTGAACTGGGGAGGGAGGAAAACAGGGAAAGGAAGAGCACAAGAGCTCATGGGTGTCATGGTGGTGGTAATTTTATGGGAATTACACCTTAGAGAAGTCAAACAATGTAAAATGAACAACAATGTAAAGTATATATATGTAAAAACATTTTTTTAGATGTATTTATGCATAGGAGAGCTGGGGTGTAGGCCAGAGAGGTGTGGGATTGGTGAGAGGATTCACCAGAGACAGAATGGGGAGCAGAGCAGGCGGATTGACTGAAGTACACTGCAAAGGGGAGCAGCAGGCAAGACAGAGGTCTGCTGCGCCATGTGGGAAGCTCCCTAGCCAAGGATGGAATTTGTGCTGCTGTGGCTGTGGGATCGCGTCACAGTGATGCAACTTAACCCCTTGTGCCACCAGGGAGGCCATATAAGTAAAAAAATTTTAAAAATATAAAAAAGCTGTAAGAAAAATAAAACTATTGTTCTGTTAAGACAGAAAAAACAATAATAATGATAAAAGATAGATAAATTGAGTGGTGAGAAAGAGGACAGAAAATACTGAATACTTTCAGATTTTTGCTGCAAAAATTTATAGTGTGTTTAAAAATTAGTCACTAAAAGAATAGAGTGTAGCAGTTCCATCCACCAGTGAGACAAAGGGGAAAAGGAGACAATATTGAAAGAACGGAAGAAGAAAACCCAAAAAGGTAGTCTAGGAAATAAAACTTTAAAAAGGCAAGGTCACATACTATAAAAACCATGATAAGTAGAAACAGGTTAAAGTTGTCTGTTAAAAGACAGAATCAAAGGATATAGAAACAAAGTCAGCTATATAGTGTTTACAACTAAATCATAACACATACACACAGAAAATGTGGAAATAAAGAGACTTTGAAAGGTATCTCTCACTTTGGGGTATATACCCAAAAGAAAAGAAAACAGAGACTCGAACAGATATGTATATACACCCATATTTATAACAGCATTATTACAGTATCCAAAAACTGGAAGCAAGCCAAGTGTTCATTGATAGATAAAGGGATAAATTAAATGTGACATACACATACAATGGAATATTATTCAGCATTAAGAAGGAGGGAAATTCTGACACATGCTACAACTTGGATGAACCTTGAAAACATTATGCTATGTGAAACAAAGCTGTTGCAAAAGGACAAGTACAATTTCACTTGTATGGTGTACCGAGTGTAATCATATTCATAGAGAGAAAGTAGAGTGGTAGTTGTCTAGGATTCTGTTCATGAATACAGAGTTTCAGTTTGAAATGATGGAAAAAGTTCTGGACATGAATGGTGGGGTGATTGCACAACAATGCTAACATTTAATGCCACTGAACTTTTAAAATGAACTTAAAAATGACTAGGGGACCCAAAACCACCCTAAGGCTCTCCCAGACCCCAGAAGAATGATTTTGCTCATAGCTGTAGGTTAATAAAGGAATAGACACTGATTAACATCAAGAAATGGAAAAGACTCATGAGGCAAGGTCCAGAAGAAAGTAAGCACAAATTTTCAGGTGCCCCCTCCTTGTGTAATTGCATGGAGATGTACTTAATTGTCATAGGAAGATGTGTGATAACATGTGAAGTGTTTCCTACCAAGGAAGCTCACTTGATTCTTGGATTTTATTGGTGTCAGGGTTTTTAGCGGGATCCAGCCATGTAGTGTTTGCTCATAATCATGAAGTGCCCATATATATATATGTTTATCTCACTGACCTCAGCTATTTATAATCTAGCTTTCTTTTTCATCCCCAACTAGGAAAAGCAAATGTTTCCCACAAATCACTTTGTTGGAATAAACTTTTCTAATAAAACTTTAAGCCAATGGTGCAAGCCTTAGGCATACAAAAGTACTTATCAGGCAGAACATTCTAAGAGCCCAGTAGCTAGCTTTCTCCCAAGATCTAGTAAAGGACCAGTCCTTTCTTTGGAATCTAGTGCCTTTGTCAACCCAACCATTCTGAGTTAACCATTTCCTGCCCAGAAGCTAAATATATTTTTTAATGGCCTGTGAATCAATACTGTTTTTCAGTGAATACAAACTGTGGAAATGCTTAACACCCAATTTAAGATAGAGGCTACTTTTGTGGTAGAGGGAGAATACTAGGGATAGGTACCCAGGGAATTTTGATTGTATTTATAATATTTTATTGCTTATATTTTATTTCTTATAAGTTATAACTTTGTAAGTTATAATTTTATAAGTTCTGAAACAAATATGTCAAAAATATTACATTTGACAAAGTTCTGGATGATGTGGACATGTATGTTATGTCCTCCATACTTCTTGTACATCTGAAAATATTTAATGATAAAATAAACAAATCTGTTACACTTTTCTATAACATAAATCACAGAGCTACATTAAATTTTCTTGTGAAATACTTGAAAAATGGTTTGCTCCATTCTTAAATATGCTACAGTATTGCTTGGAGGTGACTTTTTTCTTGATGTGGATTCA
This sequence comes from Scalopus aquaticus, assembly GCA_004024925.1. Taxonomy (NCBI): domain Eukaryota; kingdom Metazoa; phylum Chordata; class Mammalia; order Eulipotyphla; family Talpidae; genus Scalopus; species Scalopus aquaticus. The sequence continues at coordinate 160,618 of PVIJ01001219.1, read as the reverse complement.
GAAAGGAAATCAAGTTTGACATACCAGAACTTGTTGATCAGTTACATTATGGCCATATTTATCCTGGATGTTAAATAATATTTTAATACTGACATTGGAATGTCCAAATATTTAATGTCCTTAAAATTAATATAGCTGTCTTATATATTTGATATATGCCTGATACTAATTTTTCAAAAAGTAGCAAATTACTTTCTATCTTGGGCCCCTTTAGCCTGTGCTGGTGCTAAGGCTAGCCCTATAGATTTGGTGGAAGAAAAAAGAAAGAGGCAAAGGAGAACAGAGTTTGACCTTGAGATACAACAAATTGTGTGCTTTCCTTCCTTCCTCTCCCCCCCCCCATAGAATTAATTTTAAAGAATAAGGAAAAGGCAGCCTGTGGATTATGTAAAGAAGGGAGCTTGATTGCTTTGCCTTGGGGATAGAGGGTGGTGGTGTTAAGATTGGATGCTTTTAGTCACAAATTTTAACTACCAGGCTTCTCTCATTCCCTTGGTTTCTCTTTACCTTCCAGAAATCCAGGCAGTTAATAAACTCCTTCCTGTGTGTGCTACGTACAGTTCTTATGACTTAGATAAAAAATAATTATGATATTTTTGCCCCAGTATATTCCTGATAATGAAATCAATGTAAGTAATTCAAAAGCCAATCATATGTTCTCCTACTTAATGTTTTGTGAGGAAAGCCTGCAGTAATATTTTTGTCACAATTTGCACGCTTCCCTTCCTGCACTTATGACTCTAACTCATATCTAAACAGATTTAATGTTTGTCATCATATGTCATGGACCCTCAGGGATACCTGAAACAGTGAATTTTTGTAGATGTTGAACTGACTAATGTACAAATCAGTTGAATGTGTTAAGTGCCAAGTGAATGTCACAAAGTGGATATTACCAGTCAATGAAAGCTAGGGAAAAAAAGGTTGCCTTCTTTATAGTAAAATTTCCTTTTCCTTCTCTGTAGAGTTATAACCAACTTAGATTGATTTATTTTGTTTAAAATAGTGAAAATATACTAAAAGAATGGCATGCAAATATTAATTTCTTTTTTAATAGGATAGCTGAGAAATTGAAACCCCATTTAAATCAAACTTGAGCTAATGAAGCAAAAATATGGTTTATCTTGGTGTTTCATTTATTTATAGCAGAATTAACATACACAGTGTAGTTCTTGACTTAAAATGCCTTTTGTGATTGAGAAATGTTGAGTTGTCATATCCTTTAATTGTCTACTGTCTTTGACGTTTGCAAGCCTAAGGTTTGAGCTATTTCACAGCACATCATTCTATGTGAAGTTCTTTCACACTTTAAAGTGAACTGAACTGGAAGCATGTCAACAATCTCTTACTATATGTTTTTGTTTTTATTTTAAGATTTATTTTTTATTTATACATACAAGCTGGGGTACAGGCCAGAGGCGTGGGGCGGTGAGAGGGTTCACCAGAGACAGAGTGGGGAGCAGAGCAGGCAGATCAGAAATACACTGCTGAGGGGAGCAGTGGGGCGAGGCAGGAGAGGTCTAACGCCCCATGAGTGATTCTCCCTGGCCGGGTGTCGAACTCGGGGGCGCCGCTGCTGACAGCTCCACAGCGCAGGGCCTAACCACTGCGCCACTGGGGAGGCCTTCTTGCTATATGTTTTTCAAGTTTGATATTCCCAAAGATTTTCAGTAGCTAGTGTATATGTTGCTTCTTTCTTTGTGTACTCATGTTTAAACTGTTGGTATGATGCTATTTTGTTACTAAAGATTCTAAGTTAATCATTTTCCACCAGCCACTGGAAATAATATTCAAGTACACAATTGAATTTTGCTATAATTTAAGGAAATTTGAGGGGTCCAAACAAAATATAATTACCATATTTGGCTAGATACAGTTTTAGTATTCTGGTTACTGACAGAACTGAATTAGAAATCATTACATAGGTAAAATGTTTCAGTGATGAAGTCAAATATTTAAATCCTATTGAACTACATCACAGATTTATACTATCAGGTGATAATTTTACCTTTGTTTCTTTTTTCCCTTCTTGTAGTTGTCCCCCAAAATCACTTCCTTGACTTAAGCATTTTCTGTAAAAACTTCCTAAAAGAAATTACCTTCTCATTATTAACTTATCATCTTTACATTTATGAGTCTTAACTCTACATCTAGCCCTCACGTTGTTACAGGGCAGCCCCAGTATAAAATGGGGTGCCTAACTGTGGGTCCTCACCCGTGCGCTTAAAAGGGACTTATAATAAAACTCAATTGCAGGCACACACAATAAAATTAACAAAGGGTTTATTTTCAAAAGGAGGGGAAATAAAAGACAACTCAAGAAAAAAAGAAGAATAAATTGGTGAATGCATCCTACCAGTTCTGCTGAGCTAGAATCCCAATGGTGCGGGCCTCCCTGGTGGCACAGCAGTTAAGCGCTGCGCTGTGGATCTGTCAGTAGTTTGATGCAAGTTTGACGCCCGGCTGGGGAGATTCCCACATGGCATGGCAGACCTTTCCTGCCGCGCCCGCTGCTACCCTCAGCAGTGTATTTCCGTCCATCTGCCTGTTCTACTCCCCCCTCTGTCTCTGGTGAACCCTCTGCCCCATGCCTCTGGCCTGTACCCCAGCTTGTATGCATAAATAAATAAAATCTTAAAAAAAAAAAGAATCCCAATGGTCCACCAAAGCCCAGCTAACCGCCAAAGAGAGAGTCCCTCAAAGCCCATATGTCTGGTTAAATCCCAAGCATCACTGCTTAACTCCACCCTCAGTTCTCAGCATCCTCCCTTCGGTGATGATGGCATTATGGGATTCATAGTCCTAGGTATCTTGGATCTCTCTGGTCTGAGGTGGGGATGGGGTCCATAAAAACCTATCTGGAGTTTATTCAGGCAGTCCTTTCTCCCCCAAAAGCTTTGCACCTTGAATCTAGTCCGTATTTCCATGTGTCTATGAAACATTTTCATTTGGATGTCTTACTGTAATCCTAAGCTTTGTATACCTTAAGTGGCATTTGCTTTTCCATATCTTCCCAATTATTCCATTTTGGGGCTAGGCACCATTGTTTATTTTTCGTTTCCAGTACAGGATTATAGAATCATTCCTTGGCTCTTTTCTACTCCCTCACGCCATATATTCACCTTATCATTTCAAAATAAACTTGATTTACTTATTCTGATATCTTCCTAGTCTTAGTTCTCATAACTTCTTACCTGAATAGTCATCAGATATACCTTGGTACTTAAGGCAGATTCAATCCTGTTCTCAGAGAGCTTTAAAAAAAAATCATGACTACTACCTGTTGCCTCCTACAAAGTTCACACTTCATCTGTCAATGGAAACCAACAGTAGCAACAGACTCCATGTTCAAATATCGCTTTCTAGATCATTGGGGTTACAACACACAAAGGATCACTTTCTAAGTATTTGTTTACATGTTTAACTTCCTTATTACACTAAGATACTGAGGATGGAGATGGTGAATTTATTTTCGTATCATAGTACCTGTCATGTACATCAGTGAATCTTTATTGGATCAATGGGTAAAAGAACATTGTAGACAATTTAATATATTTTTTCATTTATTCTAACAATGACCATGTAAAGTGGATAATGGGAAGCCTTTTAAAATAGCTAACTTTAAAGGTCTTCCATGATTCTCAAATTGCTTGTCCAAACCTTCTCCCTCTACTTTCTGTTATAAATTCATTAAAATTAATCTCTGTAGTCTCTCCTGAATACTCCATGTTCATTCTTACCAATTCTTTGAATACCTCTTCCATTCTCTCTGCCATGGTCCTATGTATTTGTTCCTGTTTTGAAACCTTTCCTCTTAGTTCTAATCTACACTGATTTCTCCCTTGTATAGCTTTTTGCAAATATGTTACCTAGCAGTTATATAATTTAGCGGTCTGTTACATTGATCAGAATTATACATTTTTATTTATGTCATATTCATCCACTGTTCTTCCGATGTCCCTAACTTGACTGGCAAGATAACTCTGCTTTTTTCTATTTTGTTGTCCATCAGAGTATTGGAAACCCAATATTAAAGTTTACATCTTTCTCCATAGTTGCAAAATTGGTCATATGATAGTATAAATTGCTGTTTAACAAAGGACAGATGAGCAAATATTGTGCTCGTTATTGATTTTCTGTTTAAACAAGTGTCACTGTAATTGTAATATTTAAATTTTATGAGTAAATTCAGGTTAGTCAGATCATTGAGTGCCTTAAAAAAGAAAAAGAAACTTTAGAAATGGTTGTGTTGAAATATTACAATAAGTACAGGTGGGCCATTTCTTTGATTAATGTACCATGTCTGATAATACTAATTAATTATATTTTGCAGAAAGTATTAGACTAATTTTTTGGTCTTCTCTGCTTCATAACTCTGATTTAAAAAATGAAAACGTGTTCTTGGAAAAAAAAATAGGATACTTTGAGGAACTCACTGGTAACTACCTCATTAAAATGTTTTATGTTTAAATCAACAGTTTCACATCGCATAAAGATTAATTGATTCAGGTGATTTGTCCAGAATAAATGTTGCATATTAAGAAAAGAAAACATAGATTTCTATAAATCTCCCCTTTTCCTGCTTATATTGGTATCATTTATAGCTAAAGATACAACAAAAGCCACCAAAATATTTTTTTTTAATATTATTCTTTTAAGAGACAGGATACCTTTTTCTCAAATAGCCTACCAATATTCTTGTTTTTCCTTTTTAACTCTTATATATCCATTTCTTCTATTTCCCAACTTCATTTGTTAATGTAATATATATGCCCAATTTTATTTTAGAATAGATTTAAGAAGGCTTTCGTGCTCTTTTATTGGTCCCAGTTACTTCTGTGTCCTGTTGTAATGCCCTACTCCCTTAAAAGTCTATGTAAGTGTGATTTGTTCCTCATTTCCCCAATTGACTCTTTATCTAGCAATTAGAAGTATATTGACTTTATCATGTGGCAGGCCACATGTAAAATTGACCAATATCTGCATAATTCTTTTCATTTGCACTTAACCTTTCTTTGCAAGCAAAGGTAGGTGTTGATTTTTTCCCCCTAAATGTCTTATTGCATTGTAAATTATAAAAATACAATTCTAAAAAGTTTAGACCTATCACAGAAAGTGTTTATAATTTTTAGGTCTTAAATTTCTAAGTATATTAATTTTAGGGATTGAAATAAAATTTACTTTTTACTACTTTAGTGTCAAATAGAGTTTAACTTGTATTTTTGAATCAGATCTTAGTGCGCCTTGCACTTTTATTTTCAGTGTCTAATTGTGGAATATCTTTGTATAGTAGATGTTATGTCTATTGTTCTTCTCTTTGATTTCTAACTGTTAGGAATATGTACCATTTAATGGCCACCCGTAGTTCAACTTTTCCTCTACTACTGACTTTCAAAAATCTGGTTTAGGAAATGAAAAAAGAATACATCAGAATTACTTGGGGTGTTTCTTCAAAACACATTCCCTGTTGGGATTCTGATAGTTCGCTCTTTCTACCATACTTCTTGGAAACCCTAGTGAATCACTGTTACTGGAGGAACTTGAGCTAGTCCTCAGGTGTGTTGGTCTTAGTATCCAAAAAAAGGAACTAGCCTTCCCAATACTTATTTTTATTTAAAAAAATACTTATAAATTTTTTTCATGAAAGTGGTATTTAGTAAAGCAACAGATCACCACTAACTTCAATATGCATTATATCTAGTAGTACAATTACTTATTCTTCTCTTAAAATGTTAGGGAAATACTTTTATCAGAAGTCATTAGGAAAACAGTCCTGAAAATAGCAAACTTTTCTTTAAGAATATATTCAATCCTTAAGTGGCAAGCACTAAAATTAACACAAAAGAAAAAGTCTGAAATAAAGGTTATTTTCAGCCTTCATTCTGATTTCCTTTTATCTTGGATAATCTTCACAATATAGATCTTTTTTTTTTTTTATCGCCAGTGCCCTGAAAGTTGTCCAGTTTCACTTGTCTGCTTTTTCTGGTCTGCCTCCAGTATAGGTCCCTTCTTTCCTGCTCTCTTTACTCTTGAATTAATCCTCTACCTACTTCACAGGCCGATTCTTTGATGAAAATGAATCCCCTGTTGATCCGCAGCATGGCTCTAAACTGGCGGATTATAATGGGGATGATGGTAACGTAGGTGAGTATGAGGCAGACAAGCAGGCCGAGCTGGCTTACAATGAGGAAGAAGATGGTGATGGTGGAGAGGAAGACGTCCAAGGTGAGCGTGGGCCTGGCTTCCATGCTGTGACCGTGAAACCCACCACTTAAATTTTTTGGTTGAATTTGTGTAGAATTTTCCCTACTTAGCAGCAAAATCTAAATACAAAGAGTTTCTGTGTAGTTTTTCAATTTTATTTTGATACCATTTTGTGATAGTGGCATTTTTAGAAATGTAAGTAAGTTATTTCTAAATTATTTTAATTATTCTCATTGTTAGTTATATGCCTTACTGATATAGTTACAATTCGAAACTCAGGAACTTCAGAAATTTTAGAATTGAATTGTTTAAAATGCCTCAAGATTTGACTTAAGGCAAATACTCCCAGAAAATAATTATTTCTGATTTCTCATCTGAAAGCATTTCATTATTCTTGGTACAAATATTGCTCAGCCTTTTTGTTTTAAGGGAAGCCACAAAGGGGATGGTCTCCTCCACAAGAAGATAAGTTTATTTCACTGCCGATTCAGCATAGGAAGGCTGTTTCTGAAATTTTTTCTGAGGGGCTTAAAATTTATATTTAACAATAATTTGTGAAAATCTGTCTGTTTTATGCTTAATACACAGATTCAACATATATTCCTTGTTAACTGTGTTACTTCTGAGCTTTTAATTTTGTGAAAGTTCAGAATCTACCTGTGTGCATGTAGCCCTACCTATGCATGCGATCAGAGTATGTTGCTCTATTGCAAATTTTTAGGCCTGTTTTCTGCCTGCTTATATTGTTTAATAGTATTTGTGGAGCTTTTTCTTTTCTGTCAAAACTGATTCTGAACTGGATGTGTGATGTACTAGATTTTATAATATGCATGAAATAGTTTTCAATATAACCTGTCTAATTTTTCCCTTAACTCTTTAATATTATTTCTTTATTTAGAATAAATAAAAAGTAATTATTTAGTAAAACTTTAAAATTATTTAAGATTTGTTTTCGTGAGATTCACAAAGATAGTTGTTCTAGAATGCCATATAGTTTAGTAGGAAAAGGGAAATTAGAGACTACTTTCACCCAGGTATTGTTTTGGTAACACTTTCTGGTTTGGGAAGAATGATTATTAGATATAGACAATTAAATGCTAGGAGTTCTATAAGGACATGTTAATGAGAACTCTCAAATACTTTTTGGTTCTAGTGAATAACTTATACTAATTATCTCATTCATTTTTCCTAAGTTTTATCATTTTTTCTCATTTTGTGATTTGTTTGTATTATGTTTATTTGAATTTATTTGTAATGTTGTTTTAAGGCTATTTCATGCATGTACATCATGTCACCAATTAGATTGTAAGCTCTTAGAGGGCAGGAATTTTATTTTGCCTTTTAGTTTGTTGGTATTCTTTCCTACCTTCATATTTACCCCATAACTCCATAATATTTAGCATACATAGGGCCCTCAGTAGGTGTTGTTAACTGATAATTTTATGCCTTTCTCATTGAGCTTTTGTTCTTATTACTGTGAGTAAAAATAATAATTGTTTAACTTCAGGTCTTAGAAGTTTGCTTGGCTTATAGTATAAAAATATTCTAGTTTTCTTTCATAAGGGCTTTTATCATCTTATTAGATAATTTTGATATTTTCACTAGAACAATTAATTTCAACAATAATTGAAAATCATTTCTTATCTTTTTGGATGTCTTAAAGTTGCTCACTTTTATCACAAGATTTCAGCTTATTATTTTTATCTATAGTAGGTACATTTATCTTTAGTACCATCTCTCTTTCCTGTGCCCTTCTTTCCCCAAGTTCTTATTGCCAGTTTCTACCTTACATCCCCAGTACCCACTTGCTGCCCTGTCTTTCCTTTCACAAAAAAAAAAAAAAAAATCCATCGATCCTAAGAAATAGGATGATTTAAGATGATATCTTTAATGAAGTAAGGAGGAGATTGTTAAATTTGTGTGTTCCTCGTTTTCAGGTGAATCATACTTGAGCAGGTGTTGTCATTTAACATTTTTTATGCCACTTTGAAATTCACTGGATTTTAGCAGGATAGAGCAGCTACTAAGAAGTCTCCCTTATCATAGGAAACGATATCCCTTATCAATGGAAAAATGCAAAAACATAAGCTCCAGCAAGTAAAAAGGGATAAGTTTAAGTGAAGTGACTGAAAAAGAACACTGGGGGCCCAAATGATTTTAGACATTTCAGATATTCTTTAGGTGTGGTATGAACTGTCCAAAATGCTGGGAGAGTGAATTGTGGCTGTTTCTCAACAATTTGAATTCTAAAAGTTTATTTTTATTAGAATATATGGTATTTAAAACATTTCTTCATTGCTTCAATGTAGATATAATTGTTGGTTTCCTAGGCCAGTTTGCACTTGTTGTCAAAGCAGGCACTGGAATAGAATAGAAAAAAATATTAGCTTCAGAGTTAGGAGGCCAGCTGTGTATTGCTTTTCAAGTCACTTAAACATTGTGGGCCACAATTTCTTCATCTAATGTGAGCACATTAAACTAGAATAGATGGTTTTTTCGGTTCTAAAATTCTTTGGTCACATTCACAGTGGAATCACTATATATATAGTACAAGTACTATGGGCAATTGTTTCAGATTTCTGCCTGCCCGAAACACATCTTTCCCTAAACTCAGGAGAGAAAGTGGAAATTTGACTGCTGCCCTTGAGACTCTACAGCGAGAGTTATCAAAAATTGAAGCAAATACTTCAGAAGCACTAGTAGGGTTCTAGCAGTAGAGGTTCTTTGTTCTCCCTGGTGTTAAAGTTTTTTTCTTTTCCCAAGCTGTCAGCTTCCTAGGATTAGAAATTCTGGCTTAGAGGACTGAGGTTCTGGCGTCAATTAGGGACACACTGCTTTGATTTCTGAAATAGAGGCTTTCACATTTCTGCCAAATGGAGGATTCCAGCTTTATCTTTCTGATGCTTGTTTGTATGTATTGATTGCTGGGGTCAGCACTACTTGTAGATTAGAATTTGTGTTTTCTTTTAGAATTAGTGAAGCCTGTTTTTCCTGTGTACAATCCTGGTTTATTTATATTTTTAATTCCTTGATTCCTGAAGCATCCTAAAAGAAATATTTTATTTACATTTGTTTAAGAACCTTTTTCTGACTTTTAATTACTTAATAAAAGGATTAACTAAGAATTAACCCTGCAAACACAACACATCTGATGGATATATTTTAATTCATTCTTTATTGTAATAAGGTGATGTATGTTTACAAATTCCCTTTACTCGTATTTTTAATCGCATAGAAGTTCCAAATTTGTTTAACAGAATATGAAATGCATAAATATTACAAGGAATGTCTATGGAAGTAAGTTTAACCGAGTGCTTAAGTCCCTGGAATCTATAGCCAGACTGCCTGAATTTGAATTCTAGCTCCACCACTTACTAGCTATGCGATCTTTTGAATTACCTAACCTCTATACCTTTATTTGCTCCTCTGTAAAGTAGGGATAACTTTAGTTACTCAATTCAACCGTTGTTACATAGATTTAAATATCTGGCTCTTAGAACAGGTTCTATCACACGGTAAGCACAGTGTAATTGTTTAATAATAATAATTCCAACAATAATAATAAGTAAATGCAAATCTAGAATTTTTTTCTCTGCATCGCCTGCTTTAGAGGATAATTGCACTTGGTCTATGGATTAATGTCTATGTTTTAGCAAAGCCTCATGATTTTATTTCCCTAAGAAGTTCTTGTTTGGTAGGGCTGGCTTTATGGAGTGATCCTTTCTTGACTTGAAGGAATTTAGGAATTATGTAATAAATTATGAATGTCTTGATGAGCTATTTATAGACTTTGCTGTTTTGTAAAATATTAGCCCATATAATTATATTTAGTCATTATCTGTTATTCTGTATCAGATTTGGTTAGGTAATTTCATCATACTTTATAGATAATTACAAAGATTGTTGGTAGAAACTTGAATTTTGGTATCAGATGCACTGAAAATGGACTCTAGTTAATGTAAATGATAGTTCAATGTAAGAAGAATGCAGTATTCCAAAAGTCTTTTATAATTCTGAAAAACAACATCAAGGCACCATATTAAAACTCTGCTAAATAGCATAATTAACAAAACTAACAAACTCCTCCTTATATTTATAAGACTTTGGAAGTAAAGACTGTCATCAGACGTTTTTTTTTTTTTTGGAAGGAGGAAAAGCAGATGATAGCCCTAGTCTCCTGAGAAGGTAATTAGAGGTCCAAAGAGGCTTAGGAAATAGATCAGGTTTGTTAAATGTCTAAACCAGGAGCATAATTCAATTTTTCTATTCCTAGATCTTTGCTCTTACCTTGTTTTTTCTTTATACTTATTCACTTAAAAAGCCCAAAAAGTAACAGTAGTTTTCCTTCAATAACTTTCCTATTAAATTTTTACAAACTCTCCTTTATATATTTAAGTAGGTTCTTCCAGTGCTTCATGGTAGTTGGGTTTTCATTTAATTAATTACTAAGGTCCTAAAAGATGTGTTTATAGCCATAAGAGAGGTCCCATAATGTGATCCTGGGGAGTACTTTCTGGAGAGATGCCAGTGATTATTTTTCTTATTAAAAATGAAAGATAATTTTCTTAAAGTACAAAGGAGTCCTCTGATAAGAGAGTTATTAGCCTATAAAAATACAAGTTATTATGAATATAATTTCAACCTTTACACATAATATATTTGGCATTGTATACCTAGAGAATTACACTATTAAAGATACCAGTTTGCGGTCCTCCCTGGTGGTGCAGCAGGTTAAGCGCAGCACTATGAAGCTATCCAGAGCCACTGCAGCACCAGTTCATTCCCCAGCCAGGGAGATTCCCACATGGTGCAGCAGACCTGTCATGCCTTGCCCGCTGCTCCCCTCAGCAGTGTACTTCAGTAGAGCTGCCTGTTCTGCTCCCCACTCTGTCTCTGATGAATCCCCCGCACCCCACACCTCTGGCCTACACCCCAGCTTGTATGCATAAATAAATAAATCTTTTTTAAAAAAATAATGATATCTGTCTGCTAGAATATGATGAAAAATGGTTGTCTGCAGTCTAAATGAGAATTTCTACAAGTTTAACAGGAAAGTTATTAAAAGGAAAGAAAACGTTGGTTTGGCACATTTATGAATAAATGTAAAGAAGAAATAACATCTTTATGGAAAGTTAATACACAGCACATATATCACATGGTACAAATAAACATATTTAGTACTTACCGTCAGTTTATCTGCAAATAGCAACTCTTCTAATTTTGCTATATAGTCTTTGAAATAAGACTGGTCAAAGATTAAAAATATGTTAAAACAAGAATGAAAAGTTTTTAATGTGAAATAACAGCTGATAGTCAGGGAACCAGAAAAATTTGTTAATAGACAAAAAGTTAAACTCTATGTGGCGTTGTTTAATACTATCATTCAAAGTGACTTTGAGGTCTTACTTTCTAACAGTATTATGCAATAATTCTTCTTTTGGTAAAGAAAAGGTTAAGTTTTGGTTCATATATTCTATTTAGGAAGTTCTGGTAAGCTCTGCAGAAATGCAAACAAAATCTCTAAAATTGTTGCATGTTGGGATTATGGGTAATTTATTTTCTAAATTTTACATGGTGACTATGACTTAATTTTACAATTAAAAATTTGATTTTAAAGGCATGAAAATGTATCTTTAACAGTTTCTACCAAAGCTTTAATTTCAAAGACTAACCTTCATTTGTATATTATTATATTCATATAAAAGGATCAAACTACTCAATGTCTGTGGGTTCCTAAAGTTTTACATCTAGCTCTCCTTCCATTCTTCTTCTTTCCTATCATCAAAAGAGTTATTAAAATTAAGCAATCTTCCAACATAGTTGCGCTTTTCCCTCTATAGTGAAACAACTAAGAAATAGAACTCTATTTGTAGAAGGCATAAGATAGCAAACTGAAAACTACCTTAAGACTGAGCAGAAAATGAGACATCTTATTGGAATTCTGCAAATGATTTAAAAAACAATATTCTTGATACATAATTATTTCCTTTACAGATGATGAAGAACGAGAGCTTCAAATAGATCCTGCGGACTATGGAAAGCAACGTTTCAATGATGTCCTTTGAGCCCTACAGGAAAACTTCATAAAACCTAAAGTGCTGTAAAATGGAATCATTTCTACTTTATTGTTTTTGACTTTTGTTGTAAAGATCAGTTGTATCAGTTGTAAAGATACATTGACATAGATTTAAGGAAAAATTTTAATGAAGAAATGTACCCATGTACATATGTAAACTTTTTCATATTGTATTATCAAAGAAGAGACTTTTTTGGTTATTATACAGTTGAGCCAAAAACAAAGTAAGCAAAACTGTAATCTTTGCATTTAAAGCAAATTAATGTATATTTTACAGTTTAGTAAGGCTAATTCTTTCCACAAATGGACAAACAGGAAAAAATGGTTGTACAGTTTATATATTGCGCATAGCATTACCACAGTGAGAACAGTTCTTCCACTGAGAAAAATTTTCACATACTAACAATCTTGTTCTGTACAATTTGTCCCTCTTCTCATGATCTTCAAGGAGTTACACTGAGAATAGTTAAATAAAAGAGGGGAACCTAGAAGCAAACACTGAGCAGCATATGTGCAAAATCACTTCCCTGCTTTGATTTTACATGAGTACTGATGTGTTTTGGCAGATAAGCTTCAGCTGAGGCCTGATGGAACATGAGATAACCTGCAAAGACATAACAATATTTATAACTTATTTAGTTCCTGAAATGGTGAAATGCATGATTGACAATATATTTTCAGGTATTTCCCCCACATAATACCAGTATTGTGTAACTAGAACTGGCTAAAATTTTTATATTTTCAGAGTTCAAGTGGATGAGGGTATTCATCATTTAAATGTCAGATTCTGAAAGAGGCTACATCAACTTTGAAATGAATCTATAATCTGTATTTCAAAGCCTCTCCAGTAGTTTTTGTGTTCTTATTTGACTAGACTTTTTAAGAAGTACTAAGTAAGAAGTTTTAACAGATTTTTATTAATGCACAGATGAATAGAGTACAGTGATGAGGTAAACTGGATTTTATTCAAATAGATTAAAAGTTTGTAATAAAGATGAAGAATCTTTGTAATTAATTAATATGTTAGTTAAGAACCCATAAACCTCATATTTGCTAGACTTACAAAATTATTTCAAACTCATTTGTCTTGATACTATTCAGTAGAATATATAAGCTAGCTAATTCTTGTGTTCTGATTTAAAACATTTAAACCCCCACACACCCTTCCAATAAAAGGCTTTGATCACAGGGAGAGATTTTAAGTTATTAGCTCTGTTTTTCAGAAGGGATACTATTAGTTGTGTATAAACATGAATTTTTTTTTTCTTCAATTGTTTTTTCCACTATATTGAAGTAAGCAATTCATGTCTTTGCTAACAGTAGAGTCAGGCCTACAATGAATAGGTATGGCATATCACAAAATTTTTAAAAATGGAGTTAAAGAGAATTGATGTACATCTTTTGGGCATTAGGATGAGAAGGTGAATCTAAAAATTACTCCTAGTAATACTTTAATACTGTAAAATCTTTACAAATGAAAATCATAAAATTTTCTGCCTTAGTTCCTTTGTCATAAAAAACAATCACTTGATTCTATGGTAGCTATTACTTATACAGCAAAATTCCTCAATTAGCAGTCTAGACATTTTATAAACTGAGAAATCGTGGACCAATTGATAATATTTCTGACTGTATTAACATTTTAGCACTATAAAATATGTGACTTAAAATTCTGACATTCTACAGTCTGTATTAGACATGCTGGTTTTATAATGTTTTACTTCTACCTTAAGATTTAGGTTTTTTTAAATGTATTTTTTGCCCTGAATTAAGTGTTAATTTGATGGAAACTCTGCTTTTAAAATCATCATTTACTGGGTTCTAATAAATTAAAAATTAAACTTGTTTCAACTTTTCTGCTGATTCTGGTATATATATATATGTGTGTGTGTGTGTGTATACACATATACTTTCGTGATGCCAAGAGTTACATTTCAACACTGAAATCTGAGTAAATCTAGAATTCATTTTAAGCTAAACTAAAATGGCAGAAATTTTTACACTAGGGCTAGTTTATTTAACAAATATTGGATGCTTCCTATGTACCCAGCATTGCTCTAAGTAGTAAGAATACTGCAGTTGATGATAGAGACCAGGTTTCTATTCTTATAGTGCTTACATTCAAGTGAGAGCAGTCAGATAATATATAAGTAAACACATGAGCCAATTAATTTTAAATAGTGGTAAGAGCTATTAAAAATAATAGTTCCTAGGGCCTCCCTGGTGGCACAACAGCACTACGGAGCTATCTGCAGCCACTGCAACACGAGTTCGATCCCCAGCCAGGGAGCTTCCCACATGGCACAGCCGACCTCTCTAGCCTCCTTTGCTGCTCCCCTCAGCAGTGTGTTTCAGTAGATCTGCCTGTCCTGCTCCCCACTCTGTCTCTGGTGAATCCTCTCACCACCCCACACTCTGGCCTGCACCCCAGTTCTTGTATGCATAAATAAATAAATCTTTAAAAAAAGAATTCCAAGATTCCAATCTCTAAAGTTCCAAATAATTTTACAGTTGTGTGGTTAGAAAATTGTGAACAAAGTAAAGAGAAATGAGACTAAAGAGTATGCATAGGGTAAATAGGGAAAACCTTGTAAGTTTGAATCATTGCTACTGACCCATAAAGAGAAAAAGTAGAGACTATAAAAAATACATAAAGGATGATTGCAGTAAAAATGTGAATATGACTTCAAAAACATTTCTAAAAATATCTATTTTGAAAAAAACTTAAGATTATATGCCTTTTGTCTTCTTAATTGATTAATCCTGTAAAACAAAATTTGCTGGAGTATGAGGATAAAGAATGTTAAAAAAAATAATTCTGAAGGAGATAGTTATTTCCCATAATGACTAACATGGGAAACTGGTGTTTTTTTTTTAAAGATTTATTATTTATGCATACAAGCTGAGGTACAGGCCAGAGACGTGGGGCGGCAAGAAGGTTCACCAGAGACAGAGTGGGGAGCAGCACAGGCAGATCAATGGAAATACACTGCTGAGGGGAACAGCGGGCAAGGCAGGAGAGGTCTGCCACACCATTTGGGAATCTCCCCAGCCAGGCGTCGAACTTTTCTGTCGCCGCAGCCGACAGCTCCAGAGTGCAGCACTTAACCGCTGCGCCACCAGGGAGGCCCAGAAACTGGTTCTTTGACATGTCTGCCCTCATGATTCCAATAAGATAGTGTGACATTAATTTTAATTTTTCCAAAGTTTATATTTTTGAGTTTTAACATCAAATCTTTCCATCAACATTCCTACAGTTTCCAAATTAAAATGCAATCAGCTATTCCAAAGGAGAAATTTAATTGTCCAAACTACATAAAGGACAAAAATCTCCTGAATTTGAGGACAGTTGAAACAAGGACTTAAATTCTGCCAACTTTGTTGCACCAACTCCTGTTTCTACTTTTTTCTACTCTCTACTACCTTCATTCTCTCAAGCAACTCCCCCCTAGAAGCAAAACTTCTAGGAGATCTTATTTTTTTAGTTTTGCCGCCTGAGAAGGGCTGCTCCTCTTTAGTTTCACTTCAGAAAAATCTGAAGCAAGGCTTTTGCTTTTGGCTATGATTAACTTCACTAACCCTCCTGGATTAAAGCAACTATAAAACTGGACAAGATAAGTTAAGCAACTGTTTTCAGACAATATAAAATTTCTGAAAGAGAAATTTAAGCAATTGTGCATCACAATCACAGCTTCCTTGAGTGTAAAGAGCTGAAGTGCTGAATTGAGAAGATAACGATCATACTGGGGAGCAATTGAAGCAGTTGGAATCTATGGCATCAGAGAAGAGGGTCCTCATCAGAGGTGTCCCCACAAGTCCATGGCTGAAGGGAGGGCTGTATATAATCAGAGTAAGACCACTTGATGCTTATGTGATAACTGTTGCTACAGAATTGAAAATGGAACAAAGATACCAGAGGTCAAGAAGTGTTGGCATAAATGCAGTGCTGAGGGACATTGTGTTGCTTAGCCTGGTAAGGTGAAGGATGTTGGTATCCAAACACTAGAAAGGTTGCATCTTAAGAGTAAAGAATAGTCCCTAGAGTAAGACCTCCTATCTTGCTCTAATAAACTCAGATAAAATTGGCAGGGGCGACAGAGTCCTGCCAAATTAGGACTTAAGAAACTGCTTGGACTTTCCATAGCTAGTAACTAACACAGTATAAAACCAAGCCTATAGAAACTTAAGGTGACCCACTCAGTAACTGAAGTAGTCATGTGTTGCTTAACAAATAACTTTGTTGTTCAGTCAACAACTGCAAATGTGACAATAGTCCCAATGGTCGATATACCCATGTAGATGGACAGTAATTTGTGTAATTATAACTCTGATGTTTGCATAAGGACAAATCACCTGACAAATTTCTCAGAAAGTATCCTCAGCATTAAGCAACACATGAATTACCTGCTAAAATAAGAATTATCACTTTTCAGAGGATGCTAATAGGATTCAGAGTATCTGCATATACATTCAATAAAGGAAATGACGGGACATAAGAAGACACAAGAAAATGTGATCCAGTTTTAAAATACTGAAATGGTCTTTGTTGTTAAATTGTTATTTGACAAAACAGGTAGTATAAGACTGTGTTGAAAGAATTAAATGGAGATATTTTAAATGAATAAATGAAAAATAGAGAATCTCAACATAGATATGAAAATTATAATCTAATGGTAATTCTAGAACTGTAAAATACAGTAACTGAAATGATCATTGCATGTGTTTAATAGCAGATTGCAAAATGTCAGCAGAATGAACCTGAAGACACACAAAAGTGTTAATTCTGTATGTATTTGGAGAGAGAACTGAAATATTCAGAGACCCAGAAATCTAGATCTGAGCCTCATTCTTTAGATGTTTAAAGAGTCCTCAAAGTGCTATATACCCCTTTCCTTAATACATAAGCCTAAAGATTCCATCATGAAAGAACAATAATTCTTTCAAACACTTATGACCTGATACAGGTATGTGTAGAGAGCTGTTTTGAGTTCTGAGGATAAAGCAGTGACCGGGCGCCTTCCTGCTAGCACAGGGGTTAAGTCTCAGTACTAAGAAGCTATCCGCAGCCACTGCAGCATGAGTTCCATCCCTGGACAGGGAGCTTCCCACAAGGCGCAGCAGACCTCCTGCCTCGCCCACTGCTCCCCTGTTCTGCTTCCCACTCTGTCTCTGGTGAATCCTCTTACCACCCCACACCTCTGGTCTACACCCCAGCTTGTATGCATCAATAAATAAATCTTTTTTAAAAATACTTGATTGGTATTTAGAGTTCATAAAATTTACTGTTGAGTAAGTGTATTTACATACTCATGTTCTAAGCATACTTAAAAGTCTAATAACTGAATCAAGTATTACTGAATTTTCAATTGCCTTTACTTAGGACAGTTTTAGGTTTATAGTAAAACTGAATAGAAAGTATGGAGTCACCACATACCTCATTCCTACACACACACACACACACACACACACACACACACACCCCTTCCCTTACCATCAACATCCTTCAACAGGGTAGAATCATTGAAATTGATAAGCCAGCATCAACATTGATACATCATTATCCACCAAAGTCCTTAGTTTACACTAGGATTCACACTTTGTGTTGTATATTCTATGGGTGTAGACAAATACATAATGACATGTCCACCATTATAATACCACACAATAGTTTCACTGCCCTAAAAATCCCTTGTCTTCCATTTATTTCTCTTTCCTTATCCCTAAACCCCAGCAATCACTGATCTTTTTACTGCCTTCAAAGTTTGTCTTTTCCAGAAAGTTATGTATTTGGTATAATATAGTATGTAACATTTTCAGATTGGCTTCTTATACTTGGTAATAGGCATATAAGATTCCCCTG
>PVIJ01001219.1:10169-142378 GCA_004024925.1 Scalopus aquaticus | reverse complement strand
ACATTTAAACTGTACAACTGAGTACATTAAGTACATTCACAATGTTATGTAACCATCACCACTATCTAGTGGTTTTTCACTTCAAATAAAAGCCCTGTTAAGGAGTTATTCAAGTATTAATTTTTAAATTAAGTTCCTCAGTCACATCTAGCCACATTTCAGGTGCTCAGTAGCTACATGTGGCTACTGGCTAATGGCTATTGAATGGCCCAGGTCTAGGAGGAAAGAATCAAGACAGAAGAACAACAAATACAAACTCAATGCAGGAAGATACTTTTCCAAAGGACAGTTGTCCAGTACAAAGGGAGTATAAAAAGCAAGCGGCAAGGACTGTAGTCAGTGAGATAGCTAATGAGGGACCTTGCATGCGGCTGCTATGTTGGAAAGATTGAAAGAGTTTCAAGAGTAAAACGTGAAAACCTTAACAGTTTTTATAGTATTCTAGGTGAGAAATGGTACTTGAAATTGGAGATAGCTGAGATAAGTGTTTGGATTCAGGACATATTTTGAAGGTAAGTTTATTGGACTTACAATGGATTGGATGTTAAAAATGAAGGGAATAATTGTATTCTGCAAGATGGAGAACACTAGAGAGCAAGTTGAAAAGAGTTTTGTTTTGAATGTTAAGTTTCAGATGGTCATTGCCATCAAGTGATTGCAATATTGGAGCAAAATGACAGCTCTGATACTTAAATATTTATTATATTACTTCCTGTGCTACAAAA
This sequence comes from Scalopus aquaticus, assembly GCA_004024925.1. Classification (NCBI taxonomy): domain Eukaryota; kingdom Metazoa; phylum Chordata; class Mammalia; order Eulipotyphla; family Talpidae; genus Scalopus; species Scalopus aquaticus. The sequence goes on along the minus strand of PVIJ01001219.1, from coordinate 141,653 downwards.
AGAATGATAAAAATAGGCCTCCCCGGTGGCGCAGTGGTTGAGCGTTGCGCTGTGGAGCTGTCGGCAGCAGCGATGCGAGTTCGACGCCCAGCCGGGGAGAATCCCACATGGTGCGGCAGACCTCTACTGCCTCGCCCGCTGCTCCCCTCAGCAGTGTACTTCTGATCTGCCTGTTCTGCTCCCCACTCTGTCTCTGGTGAGCCCTCTCGCCGCCCCACATCTCTGGCCTGTACCCCAGCTTGTATGTATAAATAAAATAAATCTTTAAAAAAAAAAAGAATGATAAAAATATATCTCATCAAGATAGGATACTAACATAGGAATGGATTATGAGATACGTCAGTCTTTTATCAGGTAAAAGGTAAATACATTATATATACTTTGGAACAGGGACCTACTGAAAAAGCCAAGATACTATTATTGCATTACTTAGCAAGCATCCTGTTTCATTAATGTTTTCACATAGCAATAGTTTTGAATAGTTTAAAAAGCATGCATGTAACTAGTTTTTTAAAAATTGCATTTCTGTGGCTACCACTTTGCACCTAAATACATACTTTTCATTGAAGTTCATATTTTTGACCTTTATTCTAAAATCTTGGAAAGGGTTGTTACTAGAGTTTAGTGACAGTAACAACATTTAAGGAGCAAGGAAAACACCTTGCTAAGTACTTTCCATAAATAATCTAATTTGATCTTCTCAACAATCCACTTATAGTGCAGAAAAGAGGCTAGTAGAAAGGGACCACTGACTCTTTAATGACTAAAGTGGAAAAACACCCGTTATCCTTTGTGACAAAATGGTGTTAAAAACGTTAACTAAATTGCAAGAGCATTTAGGCTTACTACCAGCATCTTTTCTAAATCTAATGTCCAATAGCAACATTGTCATAGGGGCACTATAGGATGTCTTATATTGTGCACAAGGAGAGCTCCAGTTCTAGTTGTGTATCTTACTATCTTTGGATTTGTCACTTAGTTTTGTTTCTCCTTTCCTCCCACTTTTTTTTTTTTAATTTCACTGTCTTAAACTGAAGAGTGGTGGGTGTAAGTCTAATCTATCTATTTTACCTCCTGGTGTAGGTCTAATATATCTATTTTGCCTCCCTCACAGGGTTGTTGGGAAAATCTAAATGTATACAAAAGTGCTTTGTGAATGGGCCATTTTACATAAGTTTTGGGAGAGTGAAGTTTTGAAATAACTATTACTTGGACCTATCTCAAGAATATTTCCAATTTTTACCTGATTTAAAAGTCATTTTACTATCAGGTTGTTCAGTTTATGTTTCATTACTTTCTATTATGTAAATCAGATAATCAGATGTTGATTCCCAACTACTTTTGCAGGAATCTATTATTTTGTGATCTATTTAGCAGTTTTGCACGCTGTGTACCATGGAGGCTCTCAATAGATCTCATTCAAAGTATTCTTGCCAAAGGAAGCTTTAGGGTACAAATGAACCTAAGCTCTCTGATAGGATCTGGAATATTCAAGCTTTCAGAAGACCACCCACCTGGCTCCACACTGAGAACCAGATTGACTAAGGCTTTCTGCTCACTTCTCATGCTTCTCTCTGTTATCTTCCCCCAAATTGTTCTATCCCAGGCGCCCAGAACTACTACTCCAACTGCTCAATGAAATCTCCTCTTTGGACTTTTCCATCCGTTGTTCCCTTTACCTAGGCGTTCTTCCTTTGTAAAAGCAACTCTTCCTTCAAGTTCTCACTTAGAAGTCATCTCATGAAAGCCTTCCGTGATTCTCTTACACCTCTCATGTGCTTTTACAACTCCTGGTCATTTTATCACACCGTATTGAAATTGTCTTCAATAGACTGTGAACTCCGGTAAGGGCAGGGTCCGTGTCTGCCCGTTCACCTTTGCATCCCCAGCATCTAGTACGCTCTTAACACACTGTGGTTTTTCAATAAATCCTTGATAGAACAATAAGAATGGTGCAGAGTTTTAGTAAACACATAATGCTCGCCCAGCTACTAGGCTTGGTTCTCTGATATGCCACTAGGACCGAACGTTCAGGACTGACACGTTTTCAGCCCGAGAGGTGGACTGTTCCTTTGACGCAGGCCTGTACAGGCAGGAACCCATTTGTCTGAATGACATGACTTCTCAGCAGAACCACTGTCGACTTCAGGTGGAGTCGAAGAGCCTGGGTTTGCATAGCAGACCCACGAGCAACGCTGTGCCCTTCAGGGAATGTGTCGGAGAGAAGTCCTTCAGGGGCCACCAGGATCCCAGGAAAGACGATTAACTCGTGATGACTCGGCCACGGCAGCGGGGTCCACACACCTCAAGCGCGCCAAGCCGTTAGTCCCACCCTGAGCTCTTTCAACTCCACCCACCTGGCGCGCCCGGCTCACTCAACCCCAGCCGCCAGGGTGCGCGGCGCATTCCTTAGCCCCGCCTCCGGGACGAGCGAGCTCTCCCCCTCCCAGCGCTGCCTAAGCCGTTCCGTTAGCAGTGGGAGGAAAACCGTCCTTCGGGTCCCCGCCTCCCCACTCTCAACGCTTTACTCCCTACTCCCCCTGCGACCACTACACAGTCGGCTACGGAGGCTCCTAAAGTACAAACATCCCCTAGGTCCCGACGTATCCTGATAGGTTTTGTCCTTGTTACTCCATCCTGTCTTAAGGCCGTGCGTTCAATTTTTGTAAGGAATTCCAGCTCACGAGTTTCTTCCCGCGGTAGGAACGCCAACGCTCTTCACGGAAGTAAAAGTTGGTGTTTTTGTTTCCACCCCCCCACCCCGATAGCTGTAGCTGCCCGCATTCCTTCCCTCCCACCTCGCGGAATTGTGGCGGGAGGGGGAGGAGGAAGTCAAAGCGCCTGCGCGGAGAGGCCGCTTTCCATCCGGGTCCCTGTCCGTGCGGTGCAGCAGGTCGGTAGGCGGGAAATGGCGACTGGCTGAAGGAGCTGGTTGTGTTGCTGCTGCGGGCTAAGCGGGAAAGACACCACACACTGCGCAGTCTGGACCATCGCCGGAGCCTAAGGACACTTTCTCTGTCGTCACAGTTAGGTAATCCCCCTCGTCCAGACGCTGCCGCTCTTCCTAACCTTAGTCCTCCTCCTCTTCCAGGGCCGTCTGCCGGGATCTCCTCCCCTTCTCAACCGGCTCCTCCAGCGGCTCTGGCGCCGAGGTAGGCATGCACGATTGGCGCCTTGGACGTCCGCTGTGTGTAGCCTCTCTTTTCTGGACTTTCCCCAAATAATAGAAAGGGAACTCACTTCCCGCCAGCTTCAGCTCTTAGGCTGCGGCCTGTGTTGTGATTTCTGGGGTTAGATTTCACTTTGCTACCCACCCCCACCGCAATCTCACGTTCCTATTCCCAAACCCTGTGGTCTCGCCGGGTAATTGGGTGAGATCAGCTTTTCTATCCTTGGTTCACTTGTGTTTTCGGTATTTCATTCTTTTTAGTAGAGTGTTTTTTAGGGGGCGTTGCTCCTAATTTTTATAAACATGTCTTGAGGATCTGGGAGAAGAAATTTCACTAACTTCTGTTTGTCTTCTGTACTGTTAAAATATTGAGTTGACGTTGTTACTTTTCCAAATCAAGAGTGGTAGTAAAGAATAGTCATGTGGAAGGCCTCTAGTCTCTGGCTTCTTTAATGATGTATTGAAGGTGAATCCTATGGTCCGTAGTATTCTACGCTTTCTTTGGGTATGAAATGCCTGTATGGATGTTTATTTTTGCATTCTTGACTAGAATTCCGTGGTAAATAATTGCATAAGTAAATCGTGTTTATTTACTTTTCACCCTAGTGGTGGCTGCATGTGTGAATGATGTTAAGCACTTTAGAGTACCTTAGGGATGCCTAAGGAGATAGTGCTCGTAAACTGCCCTAAGATCCTGAAATGAAATGTACTTAGTAGATGTTCCTCCAAGGCAGGGATCTTTCTAATGCTAATAAACAGTGCCAAGATGATTTGTGGACATGGGTTATACAAATTAGTGTCTCGAATAACAGACTTATCTTTGTAATTTTCAGATTGTAGATTTCTTTGTATACCGGCTCTCCATTCCTTGCCAAGTTTTAAATTTTCGACAGCCCTCCAGCTGTTGTCATTATAAAAGCAAGGAAATGGCAAGTTAAAACTAGTTTTATCCTAGTTTTAGTGGTCCTTCCCTCTGCTCCCTCCCCTTCCACCCATTGCAGACCAGTTGTCTATAAAGAGAAGCCTTAGCTCTTGTTGTTTTTCAGAATTTATTTTTCAATCTTGATGAATTGAGGACCTTACAATTTTTTTAAAATAGTTAAATTTTTATAAATATGGTTCATATTGCTTACCTTTTCATGCTTATAACTGGTTTTCAGTTCTTTAGGTAGTTTAGAAGACTTCACTGTTGTTAACATGAGATGAGGATTATATTTCAATAACAAACATCATTATAGTCATCATTTGGTAGATCCCCCCCCCCCAAGGTCATAAAGAAAGTCAAAGCAAAATGTACTTCTTAGGTTCAGCAGTCTTTTAGGTTAGAGTTGAATTTCATAAATTCTAGGACCAAAGGAATAGGAGGTGGGAAGTGGAAATGAGTGCATAGTGGGTATTTGTTAATTTATTTTAAAATTAGGGTCAAATATGTGACTTCAAATGATGTAAAATAAATTATTGGTCTAGAGTATACTGTGTTTTTATGACCTTTTGGTTAACTTATAAAGCATTAAAGTTTTCAATAAAATTTGATTTGTAGTACACATTATATACTCGATAGATTTATCTTCCAGAATTCTCCCAAATTGTTTTAATTAAATCAGTGTCTGCAGTCTTTTAATACTCTTCTTAGTCTAGGTTGAAAGGTTGTATATAAAAGCTCTTTACTGATATAAACCTTAATATTTGTGGACTTGTAGCTGTATAGAAATTTCATATAGTATTGTATAGAAAAACCAAATATGATCTTTTTACATAGTATCTCTTCGGCATTTCACTTGAGCTAGTAATGTTACTCTTATCTTTGTTAAGAAATTAAGAGTTGGGGACGTTTTATCTTTCCCAAATTCATCCAGTTTATCCCATGTTTGAAATTTCTGGTCAAGAGGTTTCTTCTCAAGATTTTCATATAATGATTTGTAATCCATCCAAATCTGGTTAAAAAATATCTTGGACCTGTTTTTCAAAAAGAATTTAAACTATAGGATTAATTGCAGATTGGATAAAATGATCTTAAATTATCTCAGTTATAGGAGACTGTGCCTTGGATTAATGCATTAAAGATTAAAGTGGTTTGTCAGTATTTGAAATAAGTAATATTTAGTTATATTTATAATTTACTAAGTTACTGTGAAAACATAAAAGACACTTTAAGTGTCTTAAGACTGAAAGTCTGCTTAAGTGCTGAGAGGACCTACATAGGATGTGAGGTAAGTATTTCTTTGGGGTAGGTTAAAAAGTTACCTGACCTTTTTAACTTCATTGACTGTAAGAAGTCTTTGCTCTACTTGGAAGATCAGAAAATTTAACAGGTATGAGACTTATGATAAAACCATACAGTTGCAGTTTTAGTTTCCACTTGACATTTGCCATGAGGCACATATCTAAGCCAGACATACATTCACTACTGATTGTATCTCTGCGTTAATTTTTAATTTAAACTGTTATAATTGGATTTACATAGCATATGGTGTTGAGAATTGCCAGTGCCAGACTTTGTCTCTTGTGTATTAATGGAATTCTTTCTAAAATCCTCTGTTTAAAATTACATTCTCTGGAAGAGAAACTTTTTTAAAACCGTTGTCTTTTATTAACAGTATTAGCACAGATGAGTTTATCAAATAAACTTGCTGATACCACAAAACAGGTGATGGTTCAGAGGCAGTGTGAATGTAGAAGTATGTTTTTTGCACTGTGATCAGGGGAATTGTGGTATATTGTCTTGGGGAGAAAGGCATGGTGGAGGTAGTTGATTGTGAGAAGCTTCACCTCTTGGGGTCCTTTGTAAATCTTGTGAATCTGACAGTAATGAAAGGTGAGACTAAGTGTGGTTCTAAGAAGAACTGTAGGATTTTAATGACAACTGTGGTTTATAGATTTGGCCAACCTTTTATTTGTTTACCTCATTTGCAGGCCCTCCAGTTAGTAGAGCATTTTTTAAAAAAGTGTGAATGGAAACACTAAAATGCCATTGAAAAATCTGTTGTAAAATATTTACATAAAAAGTCTGACTTTAATATAAGGTCATAATAACCCCATATTTTGTAATACTCAAAGGCTCTCCTGTGTTAATTTAGAGAGATTGTAGAAAAGGAAGTATGTCTAGATTAAACATGAATCATCAGAAGTGCTTTGACTTGTGGTTCTAGCAATCAGGTTTTCATGATTATAATAATTTTAGAGCAAGGAAATGTGTTTACTACTTTGAGTAATGAACCATAAAACTACTATTAAAAGACATTGACTTCTTCAGAAATAATAGTAGTAATAGTGATATATAGTTTAGGAAGAATGGTTTCATTGTACTAAATATGTCTACAGTTCTGAGAATAGTTTCTAGGAATACATAGTTTTCTTTCTTTGGACTAAATACTTTTTAAAAAAAAAGATTTATTTATTTATGCATAGAAGAGCTGGGGTATAGGCTAGAGGTGTGGGGTGTGTGTGAGAGGATCCACCAGAGACAGAGTGGGGAGCAGAACAGGCAGATTGATTGAGATACACTGCTAAGGGGGCCAGTGGGTGAGACCGGAGAGGTCTGCTGTGCCATGTGGGTTCCTCCCTGGCTGGGGAGCTGCAGTGGCTGCTGATAGGTTTCATAGTGCCGAGACTTAACCCCTTGCGCCACCAGAGAGGCCCCTGGACTAAATACTTCTGTAGTGAGAAATTGGAAACTAAAAAAGCAGAGACATTGCTAAAAATATTTATGGGAACAATTAAGACTTTTTAACTGAATAACCTGATCATTTAAATTTCTCATTTAGCCAGTTAAAGTAATCTTTAAGTAGGAATTTAAAGTATGTGTTTTTTAATACCCAAAAGGGCAGGTTTATTATATTAAAAAAAAGAAAAAAGAAAGGAGAAGATGCCTGCATAGACACAGGCAGGCAGGGGATCTGCCCAAAACTATGTTTTTTTGAGAATATATTGTTAAAGAAAAATATCCGGAACACATAGGTGTCTTTTTAGTTGAGAAAAACTATTATTACTTTCATTACTTGTTTTAGTAATAATTGCTTTCTTCCTGGTATTCCTCAAGTATGATTATCCTATTGAGTTGAAGGTGATTAACCTCTCACTAACCTTACAGGTATTATTTTGTTAAATAAAGATAATTATTCTGATGTATCAATAAAATTATTATATATAAATTGCATATTATACATATATAAACACATACAGTCACATTTCAAGTAATGCATTTTCTCATTAGGAATATATATTTTAGTAGTAGCGCATAAGAGAGAACTTTTTTTAGAGAATTAAATTTTATGCCCTCTTTGACTAGTAATTTAAATAAAAATTCAATCTTCAGAAGCTTTCTTGTATTCAGTTTATTTTAACCATAGTGATTAATTTTTCCTTGGAAGGTGGTAGTAATAATAATGATGATGATAATAGGAAATTAGTTCTTATATGCATGCAAATTTATTTTGGTTAAAGGACTTCATGTTTTATCTATACTTCATAATTTTAAAGATTTTTAGTTGATGACTTTCTTTGTCAACATCTCATTGATTCTTTTCTTACCAAATTAATGTGTGCTGAGGGTTTCAAATTTCTACTGTCCTGAGACTAAGGTTAATAAAAAATTTTCTTTAAATAGAAATTTTTTTCTAGGAGTATAAATACTTATTTCTCTCCCCTTGCCCAGTTTTGGTGAGGAATATTTAAGTAAGAAGCATTTTTAGGAAAATTCTGCCCAAATTAAAATCATGTTTTAATCTTCAAAATTTCTTTTGTTAATGCACCAGCAAATGCATCATGACTTACATGTATACAAGTGACATCAGTATATTTAAAAATATGTGCTAGAATATATTTGTGTATATAGAAAGGGTAGTAATATGATGAAAAGTGATAGACTGGAGTGACAAGTCTCCTATGAACATTTTGAGGGAAAAAAAAGTTTTTCATGAGTTTTATGGTACTCATTTATGAATTTACAACATTTTGTTAAAGTAGCACATTGTGTTATAAAGTTTTATTGGTATGAATTTGTTTTATATCATGCAGTTAGGATGCTCTTTCTTATAAGATGTTTTAATTTTATTTACAGAAGGTAGTTAAAATTAAAACCTGCTCCAAATTATTGTTCTGTTAAAACTTAGGTTAAAGAAATACAAGTATGTCCTCAGCAGAAGGGCATACTGTCTCGCTCTGTTCATAACAGTAATGACTGCCCTAATATTTCTGCTGGAGACATATAAGGTTTCAGGTTGGGGTGCTAATACTATTTTAAAATATGTATTTGAGTCACTGTACCTTAAGTATTTTCAGTGATCAATAGCTGAATAATGCCATCTTTAAGAAATCATTTCATATGTTTATATTTTTTCGTCATCAATCTAACAACCCATATGTTTTGTTTCTCTAAAGAAAAAGTAATGGATGATAGTTTTTGGAAAAAAAACCAAAACAACCTTTAGTTGTCATTGAGGAAAGCTTTAAAAAGGAAAAACCTGTAGTTTTTATCAACCTAACTCAGCAGCTCTTTTCTTTTTTGTACACTCCCCATGTTTTTGCAAAATTTTTAGTATAGTTTATTTAGTAATTTCTAAAGAATCTTACTAGCTAACAAAAAAGTCATATATCAGAAGTAATAAAGACCAAAAAGAACAGCTGTCTTCAGCACACACTTTATTGGAAAGGGCTTAGGGAAAAGTATCTTCTGCCTTGATGTTTTATATAGTACCCCTTTACTATTTCTTCTGCCTAGTTAACTTTTGACTTTTTATTAGGCAACAGGTAGAAGAAACAGAAATCTCTTCTGAAGTCATTTAATGAAAGTTTAGGGAAGTAATAGAGAGTAAAAGTAGATAGTTATAATACCTGAAACTCTTGGCCTCAGATTAGTCTAGAAATATAGATAGTGGAAACAATTGCTGACACCTCTGAAAGTGTCATTTTGTGTCAACCAAGGCAGTGATTTTTAGCTTTTTCTTTCACAAATACAAGTTTTAATATAAATTTAGTAGTGATAACATTTGCAATAGAGTAAGATTTGCAACCCAGAGGAATTTAGAACTAGAGGAGACAAAGGAGTCATCTACTCCAGTAATTGTTTTATTAATGATGAACCATTCTGAAAACTTTATAACGTAGTAAATGTTTTCATAATTAGGGTGATGATGTGGAATAAAGTGTATGTGATGGAAGGATAAAGACAGCTGAGATGAATGACTCATCTCCCATTTTGACAGCTTTTTTTTTTAAAGGTGAAATTTATATGTAGTGAAATGCATAGATCTGACGTTCTGTAACTTCTTTGGCTGTTGAGGAAATGAAGTGCTAAAATAATTCTCTGACTTACTCAGTGTCACAGCTAAGTAATGATAGATAGATGGAGAGACTGATACCTTCTAAACTGCAAGTTATCCTTATAACTCCCTCAGGAGCCTATACCAGAACTTTGCCTGCATGTGTTCTTTTATAGCCAACTTGTAATTTACATATACTTAAAATTTAGGGAAAAATCTAGACTTTGTTTCTTTAAAGTTTGATTTGTGACCTCTTTACAAAATATACATATTACTCTCACTTTTTGTTTCCTTCACTAAGAAACATTTGTTTGGAAGAATGCATGTTAGGATAGTCCTAGGTAATTTGTTAAGAATCATTGTGTTACTTTGTTGTTTTAATGGATATTTGTGTACTTCAGAACTGAATAATAAATTATCAACTGATTTCATGCTTTTATCACTATTGCAGTCTTTTTTTAAACACAAGGCAGTTTGCAACTGTGATTGTTTGCCTCAAATATTGCTTGGGATTAGGGATTTTGTGAAGAGGAAGGAAATGTTATAAGGAAGGAACAATTTCAATTTTTTTAAGGACCTTTTTTTGTGAACAAGAGTTGGTTACTATAGTGAGGATTGTTTGTGTTTCATTGATAAAGTTGTTTCCTCCATTCTCTATTCTCTGAGGAAAATGAGAAAATTATGGTTCATTTCAACAAAGATTGAGTTATCTTATGTGCCAAGTTAATTGAGTTACAGATAAGATCTCTGCCTTCAAGACTGAGTTTAGTGTAGTTAAAAATATATTAACAGATTATTTCATTGTAATTCATAAAGAAGTAAGGTGGACTAATCCAAATTTTACAGACTTGGTATGTAGAGGTGGTTACTTACTGGGATTCCTGATACTTGGGCTAAACTTTATTTTTTTAAGACAAATTTATTTTATTATTTTTTCTGGCCTGCTAGGGTGCAGGCCAGAAGTGTGGGGCGGCAAGAGGGTTCACTACAGACAGTGTAAGGAGCAGAATAGGCGGATCGACTGAAGTACACCACTGAGGGGAGCAGCGGCCTGCTGTGACAGCTCCACAGCGCAGCGCTTAACGCTGCGCCACCAGGGAGGCCCAGAATGACAAGATTTAATTTAAAAGAATGAGATAATAAAAGCAGGACACAGTTTTGTGAGAGCAGTAAACTAACTAATAGAGCGCAGAGTGAGGTAGCAAATAGATGTTTCTGTATAATGCCAAAGTATAGTGGTATTCTCCAGTAAAACTGTCTGGACCTGGAGTTTTTTTATATTACGTGATTTCAATTTTTAAAAATACATATGGGACTAATCAGGTTATCTTTTCTAGTGTGAACTTTGGTCATTCATATTTTTTGAGTAAATTGATAATTTCATTTAAATTATTGGATGTATGGATATAAAGTATTATTCCATAATTTTTCTTTTATTTTTCTCTTGGGTGAATAGTGTTTATTTTTTTATGCCAGATTTTGGTAACTTGTGTCTTTTCCCCTTTTGGTGCTCAGTACTTACTGATTTTTTTTAAAGTGTATCTTTTTGGTTTCATTGAATTTTTTGTTTTCAGCTTCACTGATTTTTGATTCTGTTCAGTGCTTTGTCTCTTCACAGTGGGTTGTGTTTTCTTCCCTTTTTGTGAGCCTTGCAGTTTTATTGAATGCTGGGTAGCATGAATAGGACAAAAACTGGACTTGCTGCTCCTTCTCCAGTCTTAAAGTTTTTGCTCCTTAGGGAAAAAGGATCTGGTAGGGGTTGGATTTTTCCATTTGTAGAAGCTGCTCACCACTTCAGCCCTGCCCCACAGAAGAGGACTCTGAAGCCTCATTCAGCTTCATGTACCCATATAGTGCTTACCTGGTAGAGGTCTGTGACAAAAATCCTGCAAATAGATTTTAGTTCCCATTGTGTCTAACACTCTCAGGAGTACATGCTTATGCTAGCCCGCACTTTGCCTAGGAGTTTATTAACAATTTTAGATCACTTCTTTGTACCTGTTTTTATGGCACCATTCTCTCTTCCCTTGCTCTGCCACAGGCGAGTTAATGCTGACATCCTGTGTCTTGGCTTTTTTTAAATCTTTGACTGTCCTAAGTTCCCAGCTCTGATCCATTTAAAAAAGTCTAATTTTATGGTTTATCCCATTTTTTTTTTCTTGTTGGTAGGCTGGTGACGTATTGCATAGGCAGAACCCAATTAATGTGTAAAATGGCTCTTAAGACAAAACTCCAAATAGTCATAGGAAACTTCCTCTCTTCTCTGGAGCCATAGTTTGTAATTCTGTGACTTATTTGACCTATGTTTGCTTGGTATATACTTCCTTGTTTGGTCTTTGGCTTAGACCTCAGGAAAGAAAAGTTTTAGATGAAATTACCAAATTGGCTAGATACAGGAAGAATAATAACCTAAATGACCCCTAGGATGCTTTTTCCTTTGGTTTCCCTAAAACTATCTTGTGGTCAGCTCTTCCTCTAAATTTTTGTTATCTTTTCCCGGAACCTCTCTTTCTCCCCACCCTGCTTATCCTTTCATTTCCTATTATGAAATGCCTAGAAAAAATAGGTATATTTTGATTTTTTTGAAATCTGGAATTTAGAGAAAATATTTCTGTCCTTTGTATTCTTTTTTTAAGGATTTATTTATTTATGCACAGCAGAGATGGGGTGTAGGCCAGAAGTTGGGGTGTGTGTGAGTGAATTCACCAGAGACAGAGTGGGGCAACAGAGCAGGAGGATTGACTGAAATACTCTGCTGAGGGGGAGCAGTGGGTGAGACAGGAGAGGTCTTCTGTACCATGTTGGTTAGCTCCCTGGCCTGGCTGGGATCAAACTCATGCCACAGTGATTGCCAGTAGCCTCATAGTGCTGAGACTTAACCCCTCGCACCACCAGGGAGGCTCTGTCCTTTGTATTCTTGTCAGTCCGTCATCTTTATGGTTTACTGGTTAAGTCATTTCTTTTGTAAGAAGAAAATATTTAAAGGCTGAATAAGTGTTTTCTAAGTCCCCTTTTCTAGAAACCCTTTTCACTTGTCCTCATTCTGTTCTCTTTTCATTATAGTTTCTTAAAAAAGAAAAAACCTAACAGATTTTGTTTTTCCCCATCTCTCACCCTATTGGAAACCTTTCCCTTACATTGTCTTTGAAAAAGGGATTAGGTAGATATCTGTAGTTTTTTTATGTTGTTATTGAGGTAAAATACACATTAACATGAAATTTGCCTTGTTAGCCATTTTAAAATGTATAGCTTAGTGGTATTGTAACCGGGCTGAGTCCAAAGTTCAGTAAAGGTGGTGCCCCTGGAGGGGGTTTGCTGATAAAAATGAATAGCCCCAGGTAAAATGCTAAGTTCTGCAGTTTGGGGTGGAGATTCTGATGAGAAATAAAAGGGACTGAAGGAGAAGGGGATTTCAGTTGCCATGATGGAGGAATAGAAGAAGTAGTTGCCGTGCTGAAGGAATAGAGAAATCAGTTGCCATGATGTAGGATAAGAAGAATGAGTCGCCATGCTGAAGGAATAGAGGAATCAGTCGCCATGATGTAGGAATGGAAGAGGCAGTTGCCATGATGTAGGAATAGAGAAATCAGTGGCAGAAAATGTAGCTGCAAAGATTGAGAGTTTGGAAATCAGATGCCAGAAGTTTTTGAGCCGCCAGGATTTAGAATTCTGGATTGAACATTTTTGGACTCTTTAGTGACTTTGGAGCCAGCGACTTTGGAGGCTTTGCAAGTAGCCGAGTGACGGAAACTGCTCCCAGTTTTGTCTTTACTGCAGCTGAAGGAAGAAGGCAGCAGCCCGAAGTGGGCGCCTTCCTAAAATGTGTGAGTGTGGTCTATTAGACCGTCTGGCCACTGTAGTTGCTGTTTGCAGTGTTGTTGGCCTGGTGCTGTGCTGGGGCACCACGGCAGTTCAGGAAGCATCTCTAGTTGTGTTCTGTATTGTCCTTGTGAATTGGAACCTGGCCTACAGTCTGATTTTTGCGCGTCTGCAGAAGCAGGAAGATGCCATTTTGGAAATGTGGCCTATTGTTTGGAAGAGGAGCTCTACATCAGCAGTGGCAGGAAGACACCACCTTTGTTACTTTTCTGGGACTTAAAGGATTGGACATTGCTTTAAGTAAGGTAAATGGCCATATGTTGACTTTAGTAATTCTTTGCTTTTTCCTGTTTGTTAAATAAATTCCATTGTTACTGTTCCCTAAGCCTGAGTAGTCTTGCAATAGTGCGCGCGGATGCAGAACCAAGATAGTGACCGGTAAACAATTTGGACACTGCTTTTGGCAATTTTAAAGCCCCATTTGCCCTGGTATCAGTATTAAGTACATTAATCTTATCCAGCTATTACCACTGTATAGTTCCACAACTTTATCTTCCCAACCAAAACTCCAGATGTATTAAACAACCCTCTTTTTCCTCCTTTCCTCACCCTGGTAACCATCTACTTCTTGTCTCTATGAATTTGACTACTCTAAGTACTACATGTAAATGAAATCATACATATTTGTCAGTTATGAAATCTGAGTTAATTTTGTTTAGCATACTTACCTTAAGTACCATCCACATTATAGCACATTGCAGAAGAATGTCTTTCCTTTTTAAGGCTGCGTATTTCATTTCATGTTTATACCACATTTTGTTTACTGACTAATCTGCTATTAGTTTTGCTTCTACCTTTGGCTGTTGTGAACCATAATGCTTTCAATGTGGTTGTACAAATAACCTTTTTTTTTCCTAAAGATTGATTTATTTATGCATACAAGCTGAGGTGTGGGGTGGTGAGAGGATTCACCAGAGACAAAGTGGGAGCAGAACAGGCTGATCGAAGTACACTGAAGTACACTGCTGAGGGGAGCAGTGGGCGAGGCAGAAGCGGTCTGCTGCACCATGTGGGAATCTCCCTGGCCGGGTATGGAACTCGGGCTGCAGTGGCTCTGGATAGCTTCATAGTGCTGCACTTATCCCTTTGCGCCACCAGGGAGGCCCCAAATAACCTTTTGAGTCCCTGCTTTCAATTCTTTGGAATATATACCCAGAATTAATAATTCTAATTTTTTTTTTTTTTTTGGTGAAAAACTCTCATACTATTTTCCACAGAATGGGAAGTGGCTAAAACATTTTACATTCTCAACAAAAATGCACAAGTGTGTGTATGTTGGGGGGGTGGGGGTCCCTGGTGATCGAGGGGTTAAGTCTTAGCAATGTCACCACTATGGCCTAATAAGTTTGACCCCTGGCCAGGGAGCTAACCCACCTATAGTGCAGCAGACCTCTCTTGTCTAGTCCGCTGCTCCCCTTAGCAGTGTATTTCAGTAAACCTACCTGTTCTGCTCCCCACTATGTCTCTGGAGAATCTTCTCACCCTCCTTCCCCCCACCACCTCTGGCCTATATATACCCCAGTTCTTTTGTGTTTAAAAAAAAAAAAGTATAATTTTTAAAAGTGCACGAGTTCCAATTTCTGCTCATCCTTGAAACTTGTTTTCCATTGGTAATAGCTACCCTAGTATGTGGTTTTGATTTGTATTTCCCTAATGATAGGAATTTTTTCATGGGTTTCTTCACCATCCTATCATCTATGGCGATGTGTCTATCCAAGTATTTTGCCTGCTTTCTGTTGATAGTGCCCTTTGATGAACAAAAGTTTTAAATTTTGGTGTACTCCTATTTCTTTTCTCTTTTTGTGACCTGTCCTTTTGGTGTCATAGTCAAGAAATAGTTGTCAAATCAAGTATCATGAAGTTTTCCTTTAAGAGTTTGTAGTTTTAAATTAGGTCTTAATCGTTTGAGTTAATTTCTGCATATAGTATAAGGTAAGGGTATAATTTTTTTTTTTTTTTTGCATTTGGATATCCAGTTTTCTTTGAAACGTGAGTCTATAGTTCTGGTGTGGATATGGATAAGGCCTTATTTTGAAATATGTAATACGGTTTTTCACATTGTTTGTATGAAGGGTTAGAGTCTAGATTTTTCTATTCAATTATATTGTGGGTAGAAATATGCCATAGATGCTGCCCTGGAGCTCTACCCCATTTGTAACATTGTTTCTATGAGAACTTTGATTTTGAGCTCCCTAGCACCAGTTTGTAAACACAGCTGTTTGGAGATTGTCTGACCCTATTTTAAGACTGCATAACCAGGGGTTCTGCAGGAAAATCACCCATTGTGAATGACTGTTTAGAAAAAAGCAGAAATAAAACACAAACTTTAGAGAGTAATGGGAAGTTGGTATTTTTTGGTAACTTTTGAATTAGTTAAAATTTTTTATTGATGATAAATATACTATTTTTACACTGCTGCTTATTTTTATCAAAATATACAGAAATTGTTAATTAAAACGCGCCTTTTTCTTTCATTTCCGCAGTTGTAAAATGCAAATAAAGGACACTATGTTGTTGGAAAATTTAGTGAAATAATGTATTTGAAACCATTTAGGACAGTGACTTGGTTAATAAAGGACTGTTACTGGTTATGTATCACTTTGACCTGCCTGTGTTCAGATATAGTTAAAATAAGTACTTTATTTTTAAAATAATAGATTGAAGGATGGTTTTCTGAAGTCGGCACATAAGGAACTTCTTAGAAAACAAACACTTTTGGGGGGGCCTCCCTGGTGGTGCAGCAGTTAAGAGGTGCACTGTGGAGCTGTCAGCAGTCGCCGCCCAGCCGGAGAGATTCCCACATGGCGTGGCAGACCTCTCCTGCCTCATCCGCTGCTCCCCTCAGCGGTGTGTTTCTGTGGATCTGCCTGTTCTGCTCTGTCTCTGGTGAACCCTCTTGGCCACCCCACACCTATGGCCCGTACCCCCGCTTGTATGCATAAATAAATAAATCTTAAAAAAAAAAGAAAACAAACACCTTTTTATACAATGTTTTAGTATATCTGATTGAGTTTTGTTTCAGTATTCAAGTGAGCATGGTTATATAAGTCTTTAATTTAGAATTTTAGTAGTAGGCAAATATGCCATGAGATTAAATTTAGCAGATATTTATTGAGATCCTTGGAAAGTATTTTAAAAGTACTAAATATAGTCCCATTATTTTAGGAGATGGGGCAGAAATAATGCAAATATATAAACTCTTAAGATGTATTTAATTTACATAATTATCTCATTTTAAGTATTAAAGTGAGCATTTGTTTTAAAACTTTGGACTTAAAACAAGGAAAATTATGCCAAGTTGCTAGTTAAATTTTTCTTAGAAATTATTAAGGAAATTGACAGTACGTATTCACAGATTTCATTTTGTTCAGTAAATTTATATTAACAATTCTAAATGTATTATGAAGTAGTCAGTTATATGTCTCCTTAATTATTCAAGCAGACTTTAGGTTACTTTTCAAAAGGAGTGCTATTAAGAGATTTTTACTTTGGTTGGGGAATTTGAACTTCAAACATCTTTTCAATTTTAGATTCTTAGGAAAAAATAGGAAAAGGACATGAACAGGTATTTAACAAAATGGGAACTCTAGAGGTAGCTTATAAATATAATTTGGGCATTTGGTTTTTCTAGTTATGATTAAATTTAAAATTATTTTTACTTTCAACTAGCAGATATTTTTTAAGTTATAATTTCTGATAGGTAAGATTCAGTCATATAGCTACTCTTTGTATCCTGCTGATTGAAACCACCATTCTGAAAAAGCAGTTTGTTAGTATTTCTAGAGGTGCTACTAAATTTTAGCAGTCTTTGACCTAGTGAAGTCACTCTCAAGATACTTAGAGAATCAGAAATATGGGTGAAAATTTATATACAAATTTAAAATACTTGAGGTGATGTTAGTAAGTATAAACAATTTAGTTTTCCAAAAGGTCAGTGATCAGACCTGGAATATTATGTAACTATTTAAAATTCCCAGATTTTGGGTTTCCCTGGTGGCCTAGGGGTTAAATCTCAACACTATTACCACTATGGCTTCATTTAGGGCCTTAGTTCTATCTTCTGCCAGGCAGTTAACCCACATCTGCAACAGACCTCTCCTTTCTCACCCACTGCTCCCCTTAGCAGTGTGTTTCAGTAGATCTGCCTGTTCTGCTCCCCTATTCTGTCTCTGGTGAATTCTCTCACCCGGTGCAACCCCGCCACCCCTCCCACCTCTGCTCTTCTGGCCTACACCCCAGTTCTTCTGTGCATAAATAAATTAGTAAATAAATCTTAAAAACAACCTCAGATTTTTAAAGAGTTTATAGTATACAAGAGGAATAAATAAGTCATACCACTCTAATATAATTCTAAGTATCAATTAAAAATGTACATACAAGCAGAATATTATATATATTTTGGTCATCTCTGGATTGAGGATCACATTTTTGTGTTTAAAGTTTTCTAAAATGTACATTTTGTAATTAGAGAAAAAGCTGTATCCATCTGAAATAGACAGTTTTTCAGACTCAGAAGGGATCCAGGAAGGAATTTTGTTGTATGTATGTTAACTGTGCTTCTCCATGAGTTGTTGTAATAATATACACTCACTTAAGATTTATTTACTTATTTATTTATGCATAGAAGAACTGGGGTGTAGGCCAGAGGAGCAGGGGTGGGAGGGGTGGCGGGGTTGCGCAGGGTGAGAGGTTTCACCAGAGACAGAATAGGGGAGCAGAACAGACAGATCTACTGAAACACTCTGCTAAGGGGAGCAGTGGGTGAGAAAGGAGAGGTCTGTTGCAGATGTGGGTTAACTCCCTGGCAGGGGATGGAACTGAGGCCCTAAATAAGTATTTTCTTGTTTCTTTGCATCTCTCATACTTTTTTGCTAATATTGTTACCCTGGACTTGGAAACTTTTTTCTCTGCCGGTTGTTATTTAGTAACTTCTGTAGGCAAAATCTATGAGATCTGGCTCCCTGCAGTATGCAGCCACTGATATCTTTACTTAGTATTTTATTGTACTTTAATTTTTAAGCTTGACTTAGACTTAGTAGGACTCACCCCTGAGTATGCAGTGGTTGGACACATGTTGTGCCCTAATATCTTGCATGTTAAGACTTTTGTTTCTGCCTATGCATCTGTATTAGGTGCACATTCACAGTTCATCCTTTTCCACATCTACCCCAGCTCTTACTTTTCACTTGTGCATTTCCTTATGGGCTCTCTTATGTGAAACTGTGGGGTTGGCCAGGAATGTGGATAGCTTGTACCTTTAGTCTGCTCTGCATGTGTGCTGCCTCAGCCCAGAACAGGGGTGTCCCAACAAACTCTGCAGCTTCAGACTAGTAGAGCTGTTGACCTTCCTAGTTTACCTATCACAGAGATAATCATTATCCAACTACTCTAAATCATGTGTCTTTTCTATGGTGACTTCAGAGTTGGCAGTTTGCTCAGTCTGCCAAATCATCTGAATTTGGGGGGTGGGAGAGAGGGCAGAGGAGTACCAGACAAGAATAGAACAGAGTTGCAATGTCGTTACCCAAAGTTGAGCATGCTCAGATTATTGTATGCGTTTTATTGATTTGCAAGTGCTGAAATAGTGTTTTTCATCATTTTGTCCAACTGTATGGTTGCTTTTTTGGATAAAGGATTTCTTGACCTATTGGTGACAGAATTCCACGGATTTTATTTGACAACTGTCTTACATTCTGTCTTCTTACTCCACACTCTGTCTTGGTTCCAGAGAACTTAGTGGACTACAGATGTGAAATGAGAAATCTTTTTTTTTTTTAACCTTTTTTTTTTTTTAAGATTTATTTTTTCTTTATACATATAAGCTGGGGCACAGGCCAGAGCGTGGGTCGGCGAGAGGGTTCACCAGAGACAGAGCGGGAAGCAGAACAGGCAGATCAGAAATACACTGCTGAGGGGAGCAGCGAGTGAGGCAGGAGAGGTCTGCCGCACCATGTGGAATTCTCCCCGGCTGGGCATCGAACTCGCTTGGCGCACTGCCTGCAGCTCCACAGCTGTAGGCACAGTGCCACCGGGGAGGCCCCTGAACTGAGAAATCTAACAATTAATTAGATTGCTCCACAAGTCTTAGAATAGCAATCTTAGTACTATCACCATATGTATCGTTACTGAAAGTGCATGTACTTTTTTCCCGTGTTCTCCCTCCCTCTTAAATAGCTGTCTTTATTTACATTGTCAGCATATAGCCATTACATGGTATATATTTAACTGCTAGCCTTTTTGGTTCTCATGGGCAGAGATTATTGTATTATCTTTTTATTGCCATTCTGATAGCAGATGGCCAGTAAGTATTTAAATTTTAATGAAATGAACCTCATAAAACAGAGTAACTATGTCTTTAGTTTTTTTAAGACCTACTTTATATTAGTATATTATTTCATAAAATTTTATACTTTCCATTTAACCGGTTATGGATAAGTTGAGCCTTAGGTCTTTTTAAAAAGACTTCTTTAGGGCCTCCCTGGTGGCGCAACGGGTTAAGTGAAGCACTGTGGAGCTGTCGGTGGCTGCAGCACGAGTTCAATGCCCGGCTGGGGAGATTCCCACATGGCGCATCAGACCTCTCCTGCCTCGCCCGCTGCTCCCCTCAGCAGTGTATTTCTGATCTGCCTGTTCTGATCCCCACTCTGCCTCTGGTGAACCCTCTCGCCGCCCCACGCCTCTGGCCTGTGCCCCAGCTTGTATGTATAAATAAAAAAATAAATCTTTAAAAAAAATAAATCTTTAAAAAAAAAGACTTCTTTAAAATATACAAAAATTGATTAATAATATCCTTTTTGAAAAATTCTCCCATGCATTGCTACACGGGAATTTTCCTTTTCTAGGGGGTACTGTGATGAAAAAAAGGGGATTAAGAATTTATACACTGAAAATAAATAGTAAATAGGATTATTAAGTAAACAGTAGGTTCTTTAGAAGTTAACATGGTGACTCTTCAGGAGAAAAAAACATTTTTCCTGGGGCTGGCAGTTTTAAACTGAGCACCATTTTGGGATAGGAAATAATGGTTTTTTGGAACTCCTCTGGTGAATTCTTTTAGTTTGGGAATTTTTGTTGAATTAAATACTATGTATATGGTTTCTGACTTCTTTTCTGTGACTATTATGTTGAATCAGCAAAAGAATAACTTATTAAGGCTCTTAGTGAAGATCCTACCCTTTGCCAGAACTTTCTGCACCTTTAGTAGTTTAGAGTGCTTAAATGGAATTAGAGTTTTTTGTGAAGGCAATCATTGTTGTGAATAGTCCACTACACTTTTTAGCTTTTTCTAATATCTTCTTTTGACCCTCAAGATGGTAGGATTATGTAGTCTTTACCAGGTGACAAAAATGCAGTTAAATAATTATGGCTTTAGCTGTGATTGAAGTGGGCTTTGAATTCATATTTCTTAATTCTTAGTTTAGCATTTTTCATATTATTTCACAGACTCTGATTCAGGGTATATTCTTAACTCTTTCTGAGTCTTAGGACTGTTTTGCCAGTCACTAATTTTCTCATCCGTAAAATGAGAGTTCAGTTCGATCGCCTCATGTTTTCTTAGTGATGTGAATCAGTTTTTAAAATATCACTGTGTACAGTAAGATCAATCTCATAAAATGATCCAGCTATTCTTGTTAACATTTATAATTATTGGAATCCTGTTCATGGAATTAATTCGTTGAGGGTTTTTTCCACTGCATTGTGAATTCCAGAGGACAATACCTCCCTTGCCTCATTTACTGTTTACTAGGTGCTTACCTACTCCAGTGCTTGAATTTGGTAAGTTGTCAATAAATATTTGTTGAGGTAATGAATGATATTGTTAGCACGGGTAGAGGCAACATAGTGTTGTGGAATGAGCATGCATACTCTTTGGTATTATTCCTTCGTTAGATCATAGGATATCACTTAGAAGGTGGGATAATGTATATAAAATGCCAGGCAGTACCACCTTTTTACTTAAAATGTTAGTTTTTTTCTGTTCCCTAGACTTCTACTTTTAACCAAGAGATATTTATTATATAACTTGGGCACATTTGGGTACTCTAGGTTTAATATTAATATCCCTTACTATTTTTCACTTCACAGTTTTACATGTGGCACTCATAAAAGATGAGGCTGAGAACGCGGAAAACTTCTCAGCAATCAAATCAAGTACAAACACAACGCACTGCCAGAGCAAAGAGGAAATATTCAGAGGTTGATGATAGTCTACCGTCAGGAGGAGAAAAACCACCCAAGAATGAAACCGGCTTATTGTCTTCAATTAAAAAATTCATTAAAGGAAGCACACCCAAGGTAATGGTCTTATCTTGTACTTAAATATCATTAAAAGTAAAGTTTAGGTTTTCTTTAAAGTTGTAAAGATGAGAAATGTAATATTGCTAAGCATACTTTAAGAAAATGCCTACATTTTCTGTTATTTTAAGGTATTAACATGTAGAATATTTAATGACTCTTCAAGAAAAGATAGTTTACTCCACTTACTCAGTGTTCTGTTTTGGCAGTGTAGTATATGGGAAGTAAAAGGAAATTGCCCTATTCATTCTTTTACTTGGGTCATTCCACTTCCATTTTTATTTTTTCATTTCAAAGAAAAATTAGTTTCTTAATATTATTAATATATCATCCAGTCAGGGAGATGACTTCTTTTCTCAATCTGAATTCTAACATTGGTACAGTGCAATTGTATTATTTCCTAAAGAGAAAACAAAGTTTTTAAAGTAAGAATGATCACTGACTGGTGGTATAAGTTCCAGACTCATACTCTGGACCAACTTAAGTGATCTGAGGAAAGTCATTTATCATGCTGAGCCTCAGGAAGACAGTAAAATAGGGTAGTACTGTGTACTTGATCTGTCTTAGAGTTGTTTTTTTAATTAAATGGCAAATGTAGAGAGAGCTGTTTGAGAAACTTTAATAATGTGTTCTATAAATAGCGGGGTTATTGTATATAGATTTTATCATCACTGTTTATAACGTGTTCTTTCTAGGAATTATTTTATATATAGTAAAATTCCACTGTAATGTGAGTGTCATTTTGATGAGTAGAAAAATAAATTACTGTGCTGACTTAATCATAGCGGTAAATTTTGTTGTGAAATTAACAAAGTGCAGTTACTCTGAGTCATTGGCTAGGACTTAGGGGTATTCTGTGGAGTTTTTAAGGTTTTTTTGAGTTAATTTATATAAATGTAGAAATACTTAGGAATTATCATATAACATGGATCAGATTCCTTCCAGAAACATGGATTTCTGAATCAGTAGATTTCTAATGAGTTGTTAGCAGCTTCTGTTGATTGGGATGTTACTGTTTGTTAGCTTATTCTCTGAACAACTGTAAATGTAAAATTCTTTTTTTTAAAAAAAAAAAAGATTTATTTATTTATGCATACAAGAGCTGGGGTGTAGGCCAGAGGTGTGGGGTGGTGAGAGGATTCACCAGAGACAGAACGGGAAGCAGAACAGGCAGATCAACCAAACTACACTGCTGAGGGGAGCAGCAGGTGAGGCAGGGTATGTCTACTGCGCCATTTGGGAATCTCCCTGGCCGGGTATCAAACTCGTGCTGTAGTGGCTCTGGATAGCTTCACAGTGCTGCACTTAACCTGTTGCGCCATCAGGGAGGGAAGCCCTAAAGTTCTTTATCTAGAGGAAAAATATATCTACCTTTTTTATTTACTCTGGGTTTTTGGTTTTTTTTTTTTTTTTTTTGCTTTTTTGCATGAGCAAATGCAAACCCTTAGTCACTACCTAGGTTAACCCTTTGCATTCGAGGCTTTTTTCACGTGGGTGAACCAGCCACTTGAGACGATCTCAGCTATATTAGGGAAGCGTTTTACAGGTACTTTGAAGTCATGTTATATTCAAATGTATACAAATAATAAAATTTCACCAATTCATTTATTTTTACATTGAATACATCAAAATCTGTTAAATATTACACTCTGTAATTAGTTTTTGTGTGATATTTAGTCAGACAATCTCCAAGATGCAGCCTCGGTTTGTCAGGACACGTATCACAATGCTAAGCTGAGATCAACTAATCTAAGCTAAGAATTGGCTAAGGATGCAGACTGGTCCATGAAAGTAATTGTGATAAGAATATCTTATCACACATCGGAAATAAACATATTGACTTCCGGCGCCCTAGCTGCGCCACTTGAGTGGACGCATTAAACCGCCGGGGGCCATAGTAGTGCTGCTCTAGTGGACGCATTAAACTGCCAGGCCCCGGAGCGGCACCTCTCGAGTGCAAAGGGTTAAATATATTTTTTTAATTTCCACTATGTGACAGTATATGATGTAGATCACCATCTTGATCACCCTTTTCTGTTTTTCATGAAAGGTAGTAACCAAAAATGAAGATCTATTTTTCCCTTGTTTTCTGCTTCTGTTCATACTTACCTCCTTTGATCTGGGCATTCTTCTGTTAATGTGACATACAGTATTATATCATAGTATCATATATCATGCTTCTTTCTTTTGTAGTTAGTTCTCTTTTGATCAGCAAATTTTGCCCATGTCAACTAAAACACTGAGGTTTTTCTGTGTAACTTGCCGTCAGGTGTCTTTTTTTTTAAACTCCAATCTAGGAAAAAAAAACCCACATCTAGGATTTTCTACTAATGCTTACTTACTCAAAAATGTTAAAGAAGATAGGGCCATTAAAAACCTACATGCAAACTGTCTTACTTGATTAATGCTTGAGGACAAGATTTTTCCTACTGCTACAAATTCATTAATTGGACTATTATTTGTCCCAGATTTCCATATCATTCTGAAAGTTATGAGAATAGGATATGAATGCCTTACCGAAATCAGAGTATACTTTTTCCTCCCCCTTTTACGTTGTATCTTTTCTCAGTCTCAGGTAATCCTGTGTTAGAAGTTACTAAAATGACAAGGGACCACGGAGATGGATCACGGGTGAATTGGTGGTGGGTTTCCCAAGGGGAGTACAAAATGTAAAAGATATAAATAACAATAAAAATATATATATTAAAAAAAAGAAGTTACTAAAATGTTAATTTGTCATGTGTTATTCCTAGTGAGCTTATACTGGTTTCTAATTACTATTTCTTAACTACATTGTCATTAAACCATCTTTTGGATAATATATTCTAAAAGTTTTACTGAGTATTGACACTTTGTTTATTATCTGAAATACAATATTGTTATATTTTATAAAATTTGGGTAGAGTTTGTGGCAGCTAGTATTTATTGGGTGTCTGTTAGGTGTCTTATATCCAATATCTCCTTAATCTTTATAACCATCTTTTGGTATTTTGTAGAAGAGGGAAGCTAGGGCTTAGTGTATTTAGGTTATTTGTACAGTGTTACAACAACAGCAATTATAATAATGAATAGCTTGTCTGGGATAAAAAAAATAACATTATAACAGGAATATAGGGGAACCAAATACAAGAGTGTCAACCAGCGAGAGAGGGGGGAGGATTGGGGCTCAGAATAGGGGAGAGGGGAGCACAGAGGACTGTGGTGATGGTTCATGGATGAATTGGTGGTGGGAAACCTATGGGAAATATACAATAATGTAAAAGACACAAATAAAAAAAATAAATTAAAAATATATTTAAAAAATAACATTATAACACAAATATAATCACATTACTAACAGTTACTGAGAAGTTACTGTGTTAGTACTGTTCAGTGCTTTAGGTATAATAACTTCTTTAACTCTTATAAGCCATATGAAATAGGTTCTTTTATCTCTGTATTATAGATTAGGAAACTGAAGAACAGGGAAGTTACTTCATGGTTACTTAGGTTTTAAATTGCAACACTGGAATTCAGACCTAGATAGTCTGATTTCAGAGTCTCCACTCTTAACCACTTGGACCTGCCTCTTCAGTAAGCAGCAGTACCTGGATTTGTACTGGGATTTAAACCCAGATACATTCTGACTTTGATACCTCTGTTCTTTTTCCTCCACTAATTTGTCTCAGAGTAGCTAGATGTTGTCATTATAGCATCACCTATTTTGTGTAAGGATTGAATAGTCTTGATAAAAGTGAGTAAGAGTTGAATAGTCTTTGCTACTTACTTTGTAATTTATATACTATTAGCTCAAAACTTGAAGCTTACTCTTTTTATAGGAAACCATACCATTTTTTGCATGTATCACCATCTTTTCTCATTAGTCTTTCTGATTAGACTACTTATTTCCACAAGTGTCCTTTTAAAAACCAAGTTCATTAAACAACCCCTATGCTAATACCTTGATTTCTTTCCTTTTTCTCTTCTTTGGACTTCTGCAGTTATGTGGCTAGAACTGAATTTTTTTAGACAGACCTGCATTCTCTTTTGAGCTGTGGTCCCTTCTAAGGTGTCTGACATGGCATATGCACAAAGTTGTATAACCATAACTAAAATCAATTTTGGACCACTTATATTCTCTCCCAAAGAAATCTTTTACCATTTGGCTTTCACTCAACTCTCCCTTCCTTGCTAGCCCTACGTGACCACTCATCTACTTTTTTACTGTTAAGGATTTACCTATCATGGACATTTCAAATAAATGGAATCATTTAATGAAGTTTTTTATGTCTGGCTTCTTTCCCTTATTGCTGTTTTCAATTCACAACCAACTTGTGAAATCTGTCAGTACACCATTTCTTTTTATTGCCAAGTAGTAGTCCGTTGTAGGGAATACCATATTTGATTATCCATTCATCAGTTGATATATACTTGGGTTATTTCCAATTTGGCTATTATGAAAAATTACTGTTGTGAACATTCACATAAATCTTTTTGTGCGGACATATATTTTCATGTCTCTTGAATATTTACTCAAGAGTGGGATTGCTGGGCCATGTGATTACTCTAGGTTTAGGTTTTTGTTTTTTATTTTTAAATAAGGTCTAGCTTTTTTTTTTTAAGATTTATTTATTTATGCATACAAGCTGGGGTGCAGGCCAGAGGTGTGGGATGGTGAGAGGATTCACCAGAGACAGAGTGGGGAGCAGAACAAGCAGATGAACCGAAATACATTGCTGAGGGCAGCAGTGGGTGAGGCAGGAGAGGTTTGCCACGCCATGTGGGAATCTCCCTTGCCAGGCCTCGAACTCGTGCCACAGCTGCTGACAGCTCCAGAGCGCTGTGCTTAGCCTGTTGTGCCACCAGGGAAACCCTCGTCAGGACATTTTTAAGGATACGGGGAAATTGCTGAATATTCATTGTACAATTCAGTATTTTGATAGCATGAAAACTTTAATAGACACTAGGAAAAAGATATGAATTGTGAGGATTTTTAATTGTATTCGTGTGTTGTAATTCCATCAATGCATACTGTCTGTAACACTATCAGGTTTTTCCTGTGTATTCTACTGCTGTTGGATATTAATTCCATTTAGTTTCTCCTAAATGTGAAAAGCAGGGAAGTATACCATATTCTGTCATTTATAGAAGTATAACCTATAAGGTAGAGTGACTGCTTAGTGCATGTTTTTTCCTCTTGTTATCTTTTAAGGAAGAAAGAGAAAATCCTTCGAAACGGAGTAGAATTGAACGTGATATAGACAATAATTTGATCACATCAACACCAAGAGTAGGAGAAAAGCCTAACAAACAGTTATCTCGAGTAAGACGGAAAAGTCAAGTAAATGGAGGTTTGTTAACATTTAGATATTGTTTTATAAGGTTTGAGCAGAGATCTCACCTGACATATTCCTAAAAATTGAACAATTTCTGCCTTATTTTTGTACTCTTTTTGGTATGAAATATTAGTAACATGAAGTAAAATATAAATTTGCCTTCCTAATATAAATCTGCTTTGAATAAAAATGACAAGTAAAGGTGAAGTAACTAGCTTTATGCTCTGTAGCATGAAAATGTATATGGATCTAATTTTTTTACCTTCGACTCATTTCTTAAAGCAGTAATAATTGCCACTTGATTTAATGGAAATATGTACAAATAATTTGTTTCTGGCTCAAGGAATTTTAGAGCTGAAAGGATCTTAAATCCCTAAGCCCAGTTGTTCTCACCTAAGGATGGTTTTATACTCTAGAGGACATTTGTCAATATTATCCATGTGATGCAATTTGCAGCGACATGGATGGAATTAGAGGGGTTCATACTCAGTGAAATAAGCCAGAGAGAGAAAAATATCGAATGGTTTCACTTATAACAGGACTATAAGGAAACCAAATAGAAGAGTGACACTCAGTGTGGGGGAGGCGGGGGCAGGGGCAGGGAGAGGGGAGGATAAGGGCACAAAATGGAGTAGAAAAGGACACAAGGGACCACGGAGATGGATCACGGATGAATTGGTGGTGGGTTCCCCAAGGGGAATACAAAATGTAAAAAACATAAATAACAATAAAAATATATTAATTTAAAAAAAATATTACCCATGTGAGGTGGTTGAGGGTGAAGGGGCTACTCGCACCTAATGGATAGAGTTCAGGAATGCTGTTAAGCATCCTGCAATGCATAGGACTGCCCGCACAAATAATTATCCCGAATGTCAGTAGTGTTGCTATAGATAAACCCTGTGCTAGGTCAGTACCTTATCAAATTTTGAGATACTCTTAAGTAAAATAGGAGAAAAACAAGGATGAGCAGAGAAAGCTATAAAGAACAATACTTTAGAGCATAGAGAACTACATTTTAACCAATGCTGTCTTAAATACAATAGCAGTAATAATTCCTTACCTTTTTCTTAATGCATTAGTGTATCTCTTAGAATTTACCATTGGGAATAAAAAGTTTTAATTAAAAAGCATGTTAAAAAATCTATAGTAAAGAAAGAAAGAAATGTAGATAATAAGTAAAGTTGTGGCGGATCAAAGTGATTAATCAAAACATAAGGTTGAATTTATTTTGATTTTGATTTTTTTCAAAAACTCATGAAAAATTTTATTCATAAGAAACTTTTAAAACGAACTGCTTATTCATCCTAAATACCTTGAAATATCTTCCTGAAATATCTTGATATATTCTTCCTGAAATATCTTATTTACATAAATAATTTTTCAAACTGCTGTACTTCTGCTTCAGTAGAGCTGTGTTATCTCTATTTATTTAGCTGTTCATCATTAGAAATCAGTTTCAGAATAGGTTTTATGAAGTGGTCAGCATCCCAAAATGTAAATAAAGGCAAAATGTGGCATTTGTGTTTTTAATATTTTAACTTGGTTGCTTTACTTACAAAGAGTTAATTTCATTTTCTCTGTCTGTATATCATTCTAGATGTAAATTACTTGGAAAAAAATCAATAAATTTTAGCCTCTGTGAAGCATTATAAAGAAATTTATAAAGATCATTTGATTTACCTCAGGGTCTCTTTAACATGCTTTCTTAACAATAAGTTTTCGTGAAATATTTTGAAGGAAAAAAGTTATTTTTATGATTAAGTTTAGAACATCTTTCTTGGAAGTCATATTTTCTAGATAATAACTTTTTCTCTTCGGTTTCTTTCTTAGAAGCTGGTAGTTATGAAATGACGAATCAACATGTAAAACAAAATGGAAAATTAGAAGATAATCCTTCCTCTGGCAGTCCTCCAAGGACTACATTGTTGGGGACTATATTTTCTCCTGTTTTCAACTTTTTTTCACCAGCAAATAAAAATGGTAAGTATGAAACACTAGCCGTAATTTGGGTTAAAAAACTAATTAGGTGTTCTGGTTTTGTATATTACCTGATTGATTTCACTGGCGTATTTTGCCAATGTCTTATGTTTATATTCAGCTTCATTAAAATATGTAACTCTGAAAAGCTTTTTTATGGGGTAGGGGGCCTGAAATAAATAATAGGTTATGATTAATTCTACTGAGTGAATTATTTTGACAAAGTTTGGGCTGGAGGAACAGCATTTTTCTTCTTCTCTGTGTTGGTATGACTTCTGTAATCCTTGGTGTGTGTACGGGAGAGAAGCCAGAAATATTTTCAGTATTCTTAATAAAATGGAGCTTGTTGAATATTTTAAGTGAACTGAAACTAGTTGTTTTTTTTTGGTAACACAATTTCTCTTTGTTATCATTTACTTGATCTTTCTCCCCTGCCCCCACTTTCAGTGAGACAAATATTAAAACTACTAATTCAGATGAATTGAAGAATCACAATTGATTTTCTTCCCTATGCATTTTATTGAAGATTTATCCAGTGTCCTATCTAATGATCAGTTTCTAATTTCATATGTAATAATTTAGTTTCAGTTATTTGAGGGCAAGAAATCATGTATTGTGTCTCCCATGTTGTTGATAAAGTATTGAGCACATTGAAAATGGCCATTGAGTGCTTAATGTCCAATTACTTTAATTCTTGGGTTTTTTTTTTTTAAGATTTATTTATTTGTGCATACAAGAATTGGGGGTGTAGGCCAGAGGTGTGGAGGGGTGAGAGGATTCACCAACGTCAGAGTGGGGAGCAGAACAGGCAGATGGACCAAAATACACTGCTGAGGGGAGCAGTGGGTGAGGCAGCAGAGGTGTGCTGCGCCATGTGGGAAACTCCCTGGCCTGGGATTGAACTCGTGCTTCAGTGTCTGCCAGTGGCTTCATAGTGCTGAGACTTAACCTCTTGTACCACGAGGGAGGCCCTAAATTCTTGTTTTAATTATATGTCTGGATGATAGTATAATTTTTTTTTTAAATTATTTATGCAAGGCAGGAGAGGTCTGCTTGCTCCTGTGTGTGTTAGCTCCCTGGCCGGGGATTGAACTCATGTTATAGTGGCTGGCGAAGCTTGATAGCGCTGTGTCTTTGACCTCTGCACCACCAATGAGGCCCACTGTAATTTTTAAAAGGCACAATGGTGCACTCTAAAATCAAGATGTGCAAGAATAATGCATAGCAGCATATTAAAGGACTATGAAGCAAAATGAAAACTACCTCTGGCTTTGTTTAACCTAGTATTTCCTAGACATTTACCAAGAATCCTTTTCTGTGGAACATCTGTTAATATCTTATGAACCTAGTATCCTATGTAACTATCTTTGGAAATTCTGATGTAGTAAAAGAATGGACTTTGGAGTTCATTAAAATTGTTTTAAAAAGCCAACTCTGCCACACTTTAGCTTTGTGGCCTTTTACAATAATTTTAAATTATTAGACCTCTTAATACATGAAAAAAAATATCAATTTGAGGGGTGATTTGAAGGTTTCTGTTCATTCAGAAAATCTCAATAATCCATTGTTTTCCAAATACTATGTTAGTCCCTGTAGTTTCAAAGATGATTTATACATGGTCCAAGCTTGCAAAGAGCTTAGATTTTATAAGAAGCAGAGATGTGTAAGTAAGTACAATAAATTTTTATGTATGTATTTATAAAGTTATTATGCAGGGGGTATTCAAATAATAGTGTGGTTCTGTATTCTGGGTGGCAGCCCACAGACAACTTCATAGAAGAATTGAGTCTTGAATGGTGATAAAGGCTGTTCTAGGTAGACGAAGCAACATGAGCAAAGATGTATGTGTTTGAAAATCCAAAATTAGTTTGTTACAGATAGAGTATTGGGCTTGAGGAATACACAGGAAGATATAAGAACCAAGAGAAAAAGCCAGAGGGAGATTTTGTGTCTAGAAGCCAAAAGGAAGAGAGAACTTAAAACCCAGGGTCAAATAACTATAAAAATGGAAGGAAATGAGCATTGAAACGACACTACCAAACCTGACATTTTAGAAGTTACTGGTTTCTTTTGCAAGAACAGATTCACAGGAATAGTTGGAGTTTGAGGCCTAATAACCTTGGGTTAAACGAGTAAAGTAGAAAGTAAGAAAAGCAGCAGCAAATGTGGATAACTAACTATGAATGTGTTGAAGAAATGGGGCCTCCCTGGTGGGCTAGGGGTTAATTCTCAGTGCTGTTGCCTCTCAGACCTGAGTTCTATTCCTGGCCAGGTAGTTAACACACATATGGTGCAGCAGACCTCTCCTGTCTCTCCTGCTGCTCCCCTCAGCAGCGTATATCAGTAAATCCACCTGTTCTGCTCCCTCTTCTGTCTCTGTTGAATCTTCTCACCCCCTCCACCTCTGGCTTATACTCCAGTTCTTCTACACTAAATAAATAAATGGCAACCATTGTTGTGGTTTTTTAATTAAAGTGTTGAAATGGTATCAAGAAGAGATTTTTAGAAAGGTTACATTTAAAGCAATGAAGGGGAAAAGAAAGTTGAGAGTTTAGAGGTTGGCTTTATTGTTGAAAATTTAGAGGATTCTATGAAGATTAGATTTAGATTTCTTCTATGAAGAAATGGAAAGAGTTGGTCAATTCTGAGTGAAGAATTGGGCATAATAATGTGACAGAAACTGATAATTCTGTGTCTCTGAATTAAAAGATTCTCATGGTTAGGGAAAAGGTTAGCCCTTTCTTGGATTAACTACCTTTAGTCTAAAAATTCCAGCAAGCCACAAAGGCTAGAATGCCGTTGTGAAGGATCAGAGGCTTTTTGGGGATAATGAATATATTCAGATATTGTGGGTTCAGTTTCAGGTGACCACAGTAAGTTAAATTAAATAAATAAATAGATGTTATAATAAATAAATGTTGCGATGAGTCACAAGATCATTTAAAATTTCCCAGGGCATATAAAAGTTATGTTCACATTACATTGTATTACATATTTCAAATTTGCTAAGAGACTAGATCTTAAAGGTTTTCACCACAAAAAAGAAACTGATAATTATGTGGCAGGTTAGAGATATAGGTTAATGCTAGGGTAGTGATAGTGCAGTATATAATTGTGTGTGTCAACAGTTGAACACCAGACACTATTCACAATATGTCAGTTATGTTGCAGTAAATTGTGACTATTAGTGGGTGTTTCTGAACTAGTTAAATACTTGAATAATTAAGAAAAACTTTGTTCACAAATGTTGCTCTTGTCTGTGTCTTTGTTCCTCATTGTTTGAAATGTCTAGAGAAGACTTCACTCAACAATGGTATCCTCAACTTTATTCTGTTGTACTTAATTTTTTCTAAATCAGTTTTTTTTTTAAGATTTATTTATTTATGCATACAAGCTAGGGTACAGGCCAGAGGCATGGGGTGGCGAGAGGGTTCACCAGAGACAGAGTGGGGAGCAAAGCAGGCAGATCAGAAATACACTGCTAAGGGGAGCAGCAGGCGAGGCAGGAGAGGTCTGCCCCACCATGTGGAATTCTCCCCGGCTGGGTGTTGAACTTGCATCGCTTGCTGGGGACAGCTCCACAGCACAGCGCTTAACTGCCAGGGAGGCCCTAAATCAGTTTTCATATTTTGTATTTTATTGAAATATATTTGATACTTAACATTGTATAAATTTAAGATGTACAGCGTAGATTGGATACATGTATATATTATAATGTGATTGCAATTGTAGTGATAATTACCTTTATCACATTACATAATCATCTTTTTTCAGTGATTGGAATAAAGTACTACCTAGCATAGTTTTGGTGATTGTAATGCAATGTTGTTATCTGTATTTATTATACTGTATAATAAATAAAATCCTTAAATAAAATCTGTTCTATCCTGCCCACCCGCCTCCACGAGTTTTTAAGGGATGAATATAACGTAACAAATCATGATTTCAGGAACATCAGGATCCGATTCTCCAGGACAGGCTGTAGAAGCTGAAGAGATAGTGAAACAGCTTGATATGGAACAGGTGGATGAGATCACTACCAGTACCACTACATCCACTAATGGAGCAGCTTATTCAAATCAAGCAGTTCAAGTGAGGCCATCAATAAATAATGGTTTAGAAGAAACAGAAGAAACAGTTAATCGTGATATCCCACCCCTCACAGGTGAAAAAATTTTCTTGATATGTTTTCACTAGTAGTTTATAAGGATACAGTATGTTTTTAAGTAAGCAGGTTAAATGCATATGGTTTTCTTCCTTGAAGTTAAGGAAATTAAAATTGGAGATAAAACTTTCTTGCAAAAATTCAGTCATTTGGAAATTGAATTTTTATTACTCAATCTGTTAGTCATTTTACAGTGTAATTATTTGTGCCAGTCTTACTACTTGGGGAAATTTGACACAACTGGGTAAATATATGCTCATGTTTATGAATACACTATAATTACACCAGTCTGAGACTCTCAGGTCAGAAGTCCCTACCTAGAGGAGTATTATACCTTTGGGTTTATTTTATATACAGATAACATTCCCCCCAAAAGAATCTTCTGTTTCTGGAATTCTCCCTGTACCCCAAACTTTGCAGCCTGACTCAGTCCTTTCAAAGACCCAACATACTTGTTGGATCCCTGAGCCAGTTGCCATGGAAATATTGAAACAATAAAATTCTGACCTCGATGTGTTTCAATATTTCCACACTGTATTAACTCTGTCTAAGATGGTATTAATACATGATAACATGTAAGACATGTAAGAAGAAATTGTGTTCCATCATGCTTAAAAGAGGAAATAAAACTGAAGATGACCATTTTTTTTTCTCGGGGAGAAAATCTTAGATTTTTATTTTAGATTTGTTCTTTTATTCCTTGTGGTGACATGTATATATGAGAGCCTAGTGGATATGCACAGATGTTCTTTGACTTACAGTGGGGTTCATCCTGATAAACCCACCTTAAAATGAAAATCTCTTTAGTCAAAATGCATGAAACACTTAACCTACTGAGCATTTTAGCTTAGCCTAGCCTACCTTGTATGTGTTCAGAATGCTAGTACATTGTGGAATGTCGGTTGATACTGTCATCTCGTGGCTGACAAGGAGCTGTGACTTCTGCCACTGCCCATCTTCACAAGTGAGTGTTATACCACATATCAGTAGCCCAGGAAAAGATCAAAATTCTAAGTGTGGTTTCTACTGAATGTGAGTCACTTTTGCACATCATGAAGTCAAAAAAATCTTGAGTTGAGCCATCGTAAGTCAGGGACTATCTGTATTGGTTAAGAAATAAGTCTGGTATAAAGAAGCAGAATGATGTTCTTTTGAATATAAAGGAACTTTCAGAAAAATCATTGAAACTGCAAAAAACTTATGTGTGTGTGTATGAAACTTCTATACAATGCAACCCAGAAATAGCAATATGAAGAGAAAAACTACATAGTAGAGGAAAGGTTTATTTTAAATTTGTCAAATAAAATAAAATATGTTAAACATAATATCTGTATTGTTAAAAGATCTATTCTTGACTAGGATAAGACTCATTTTATGCTGATTACTTTACCCAGTGTTACAGGTTAGTGAATGGTAAAGTATAAGACTCTTGGCTTCTGTTTGCTTTTTGTGCTTTTAAACCTTTATTTGTTTTTGAAAACTGAAGATACAGAAGGTTTCTAGGGGAGAAAAGTAAGATTTACTCCAGTTGCCTTACTCACTTATTCCCCTAACATTTATTGAATACCTATTTTTTGTGATGGACACTGTTTATAAAGATGAATAAGAGATACTCTTGGACCCTTAAAGAGTCTACAATCTAATTGATAAGCCAAGTGTATATAAATAAGTGAGGAAATTGATTAGATAGCATATTGTAGTTACTTTGATTTGTAGGATCATGAAAGGAGTGACAGAAGTAAAATGTTTGGTGATCTTAAAAGATGAATATAAATGATAAAAATGTTACCTTTTTTAAAACTTCAACTGTGTAGCCAAAGAAAACAAGAAGGGAGGAGACTGACCTCTGTCATTTACTTAGCTGTGTGTCTTTGGCCAGCTTAATTTAAACTCTCTAAGACTGTTTTCTTAGTTTTAGAATGGTGATAATTCAGGGTTTTGAAGGATAAATGAAATGAAATATAAAAATGCTTAGCATACACGGGATAGAATGCAGTTGCCTTAGCTGGAAAAAAAATGCTTATATAAAGGCATTAAAATATTACCTCCTTTACCTCTCTCTTTGGAGTTAATAGGAATTTGAAACAAATGGTTGGAAATACATTTTTCTGTTATCTGGTTATGCTACTGAACTGTGACTTAAAAGTTAACACAGGAACAGAAATTCTGCTTTATATCTGCTGTCACTCATTCACTGTACACACTGTATTAACTCTGTCTCAGATGGTATTAATACATGATAATAGCCAAAAAGGTTAGCTTTTGTCCTGAAAGGCTGTAATCCACCAATATTCTATTTCTGTAGAAAGATTATAGTTAAGTTATTGAGTTTCACTTAGTCCTTTTGTGATGCTTTAACTACCATAGATTATGAGTGATAATTAGAAAAATTTCTGTTTGTGAGACTGGGAAATCTAAGATCAAAGCTCCAGCAGGTCAGTGGTGCTTTCTGTTCAGACACAGCTGTCTTCTTACTGTGTTCTCACATGGCAGAAACTAGGAGCTTTCTGGGGGCACTAATTCAACTCATGAGAACTCCACCCTCATGAACCTCATATTTTTCTAAAGGCTCCACCTCCATATTACTGTAGTATAGAAATGAGGTTTCAGCACATGGGGAAGGGGTACATGTTCAGACTGTAGCATACTGAAACATTACCTATTTAGCTTGTAAGTTCTTTTTGTTCACTCCTTTAACTTGTAATTATTGTCTTAGAAAATCCGCAACATAATTTCTGAAACTCGGTTGATGACGATTAGCTCAAAGTGGACTGTGTATTATGGAATATATAGAACTGCCTAAGTATTTTGAAGTTTCTTGTAAATTAGAAGTAAAAATTAAGAGCTATGATTTCTGTATAAGTCAGCATTTCTTAATTTCTTAAAATCATAGACAGCCTGGGAATTCCTGTAAAATGTATATATAATAGTTTTTCATAAGTTTTAAGGAGGGGGTACTGTTTATGGAAGCCTTAAAGACTGCTCATAGATCTCAAGTTAAAAACTGTCTTTGGGTCTATTGTCAGCACATAATATTATATGTATGTGTAAGGTGCTTTGTGAATTATGGTAGCCCCTTACTACCTTGGGGAGCTAGGGAGAAGTTGGATCCTGAATACTGCTCTCCACCAGACACCGAAATGCTTGCCTGCTAAGTCCTTTGTATAAAATGGCAAAGTATTTGCATATACCCTTGTACATGCTCCCATGTACTTTATTTTTTAAAAAATTATTTTTAATTTATTTACGCATGTAAGAACTGGGGTGTAGGCCAGAGGTGTGGGGATAAGAGGATTCACCAGCGATGGTGTGTGGAGCAGAACAGGCGGGTCCACTCAATTACACTGCTAAGGAAAACAGCAGGTGAGACACGAGAGGTCTGCTGTGCCATGTGGGTCAGCTCCCTGGCCCAGGATCAAACTCATGCTTCAGTGGCTGATGATAGCTTAGTAATGCTGAGACTTAACCTCTGCATCATCGGGGAGGGCCCCCCACTCCCATGTACTTTAAATCATCTCTAAATTACTTAAAATCCTAATACAATATAAATGCTATATTTATAGTTTTTATACTGTATTGTTTAGGGAATAATGACATGGGGGGAAAAAGTCGGTCCATGTTTATTACAGACACAACCAACAACCATTGTAGGCCTGATTACAGTGTACGTATTTTCTGTCCGCAGTTGGTTGAATACCAGGATGGCCGAATGTTCAGATATGGAGGGCTTAGTTGCTATAAGAACAACATGAGAATTGTATGTTTATATGTGTAAATGCCATCCAGTTAGAAATTGAATTTTTGTATCATATGTTTTTCTAGTAATAAGTAGTAAATTTCCTCTTTCTGATTCTGCTAGCGTAATCTAGCGTGTCTTTTTTTTTGTAGTGGTAATTTTCTCCTTTGGATTTGGAGTTAGATCTGTGTCTTAATGGATTTGCTTTTACAAAACAACCCCCTAGACTGACAACAGAACAGTGATTACCAGAGGGGGTGTGGGGAGAGAATAGGTAGAAGAGGGCTAATTGGTTGGTGATTGATGGTAACTGGACATTTGATGATGGGCATGATATGATGTATACATTCAGGTGAGAATGTATACATTCAGGTGATATGATGTATACATTCAAGCTACACAGTATTATAAACTAAATTTACCTCAATTTAAAAAATTGCTTGTAAATACTGTTTACAAATTAAGTTTTATTTTTAACCTAAGATACAGAGGGCTTTAGGAAGGTCTAGTATGAAAGCAGTGAAAATGTCTACTTCATGGAAACACTGAATAAAAGTAACATTTTGTTTTTCACTTTACTAAGTAGTCCCAGTAACTCCAGATAATGGTTACTCATCAGCTCACACAGAGGCCACCTATGAAGAGGACTGGGAAGTATTTGACCCGTGAGTTTCATTTTTTTGTTCCCTTCTGAAGCAGAATGAAAGTACATGTGTAGCGGGGTAGCTGAATTGGTATAATACAAAGTACATGTGTAGAGCATTTCACCTGTGGGTATTAATGAGTTAATTTGTATATTTTCAGTTTTGTTTACATGTTTTTACAAGTTAGGTTAAATATGTATAATTTAAATAAAGATTTAAGGATGGGCTGAATTTAGTAACATTCTTTTACATTTATAAAAAGTAGAAGCGTTGAAATTTTCTTAATATTTGATTTATAGCTATTATTTCATCAAACATGTTCCACCACTGACAGAAGAACAACTGAACAGGAAACCTGCTCTTCCATTGAAAACAAGAAGCACACCAGAATTCTCCTTAGTTTTAGACCTGGTAAGTTTATTACCTATAGCAGTAGTGGAAATAAAATAATTAAATTCTTAAAAAAAAAGTAACAACAAACTAACTCAAAATACATTTAAAAAAATGCAAGTGAATGAATAGCCTTACATATTTACTATAAATGTGTCTTAGATACTCTGAAACTTTTTTTAAAAAGATTTATTTATGCATGTAAGAGCTGGGGTGTAGGCCAGAGGTGTGGGGGTATGAGAGGATTCACCAGAGATAGAGTGGGGAGCAGAACAGGCAGAGCTACTGAAATACACTGCTTAAGAGAACAATGGGGTAGACAGGAGAGGTCTCCTTCGCCACATGGGTTAGCCCCCTGGGTGGGGATCATACTCATGTTGCAGTGGTTGCTGATAGCTTCGTAGGCTGAGACTTAACCTCTTGCAGCGCCAGGGAGGCCCCAATATTCTGAAACATTTTTTTATTTAAGTATAATATAATGAGAGGGTTCTCAGTAGCCTTTGAAAATAAATTGGCTTTTATTTTTGTATTTAAATTCTTTCCCTCATACTCTTGGCACCTCTGTGATATTTTATTTTTTAGTTATTTAATTAAAATGAAATGGTATTGTTTTCATTATTAGATTTCACTTTTTTTGAGGGTTAGGATCATATTTCCCTGAAGGATGAAATAAAATATAATCTAGGTCTCAATAGGTTAATCTTATGCAGGACCATACTCCTTTTTTCTATTCTTTTTTTTTTTTTTTTTTTTTTTTTTTTTTTTTTTTTTTTTTTGCAGAGTATTTTATACCAGTGTGTTATATTACCACGTTGTTTGCGGTAGTTTTTATCGCACACTAACAGGTGGCGCGGGCCATTTTTGCTAATTTTTTGCGCAAATGGCAATGTTCAGTAAAATTACGATAACTTTAGTTTTACATATTTTTTTCAATGAAACTTTTTGTGATTTACTATAAAATGTATACTGAATTATTTTTCTTAGCGCTCTACTACCATTCAACGTAAAATGTATAAATAGGTTTCCCACATACAATGTGTTACTAGACTCTTAATGCTGACTAATAAAACCTTTACTATGCTCTTGATGTGGTTTGAAAATTTTTATTTTACGGTACCAAAGGTGCTTTGAAAACCAAATATCTGATATTTTTTGCTAATAACCAAACTTAATAAGTCACCATATTTACCATATGCTTACGACTTTTCTATGCTAGCAAAAAATAAGTATCTATTATATAATATTGGAAACATTTTATTATTTAGCCTTTGTTACTGGTTCCCTATACCTAGAGATGTGGATTAGTTCTGAAATAATTTATCATGAGGAAACGCATTTTTTAAAAATACTAACTAGCATGAATAGTGTTCTCACAGTTTTAACGCCTTACAAGACCTTTACCTAACCAAAAACATATAAAAGAGGTATCCAGAAGTCCTACTAGATATTTATTAGAGGGTAAGTAGAAAGAGTATTTTTGTAACTGATTTCTGAATATTTCAAATCTGATATGCAAGTTAGTGAAGAAATGAAAAAGATTTTTCCTAGATTTTTATGTTAATCATGCGTGAAAGTAGGGCATAGCTGGTGGCGCAGCCTTTAAGCGTTGGTGCTGTGGAGCTGTCGGCAGTGGCAGCGCAAGTTTGATGCCCGGCCGGGGAGATCCCCACATGGCCTGGCAGACCTCTCCTGCCTCAGCCTGCTGCTCCTCTCAGCAGTGTGTTTCCGTCGATCTGCCTGTTTTGCTCCCCACTCTGTCTCTGGTGAACCCTCTCGCTGCCTCATGGTTCTGGCCTGTACCCCAGCTTGTGTGCATAAATAAATAAATCTTTAAAAAAAAATAAATCTTTACCATCAGAGACAAAGTGGAGAGCAGAACAGGAGGATATACTGAAAGACTGCTGAGGGGAGCAGCTGGAGAGACAGGAGAGGTCTGCTGCATCATGTGGGTTAGCTGCCTGGTTGGGGATCAGAACTTACGTTGCAGTGGCTGGCGATCGCTTGACAGCACTGTGTCTTTAAACCCTGCCCCCCCAGGGAGGCCACCAGAGTGATTAACATTTAGCTAGACTGTACATGATAAAGTAAAATTGGTTATGATTCAAATGTGGAAAGAGACTATCTTCTTTATTTTTAAAATGCTGGGAGAATATCTTGACATTTATAGTCTTGTATGCTATTAAAAGAAAATGAGGCATATCCAGAGTATTTTTTGCTCATTGCCTCCCCAGAGTTTAACTTTAGGTTAAAAGAAACACTCCAGCTAATCAGATGTGGGAATCACAAGGTATGAACATTTGTGCTTCATTTTAATTCATCTTAATCACATTGAAAAATTTTGGGGTTGATAGCAACTTTTAAAAAATTTTTGTATAAAATGGAAATCCTGATTTTTTTGATAATAAATTATTTATAAAAGTAAATAAAGAAAAACATCTGAATGCTTAAATTCAGAATTTGAGAAACATATTTGCACATGCCATAGAATGATTCTCACCTTATCCTATTTATGAGGAAATAGATCTTGAGAAAATATCATCTATCAAAGATGGTAATCCTTCATTGACTGCTGTTAGCTAAACAATATTGATGTAACTTATTCAGATACTAAAACACTCATCACCTAAAGTAAAATACTTCATAAAAGGTTTAAAAATAAGGTGCTCTATCAATAGAATAATATAAACTTCTTAAAAATAATCTAAACTTCCATTCGCTAGTTGAAAATTAAAAAAAAAAATTGTTTGGTTTACTAACAGAAAGTTGGCAACTGCAGAACTCCGTTCTCAAAATTGAGCATGCATAGTTTGCTGAGCTCTGCTGTACCTTCTGCTGAATTTGAGTGAGTGGAGCTGGAGAATTTGCATTTCTGACTAGTTTCCAGGTGATGCTAATGCTGATTGCTGGTCCAGGGACCATATTGAGAACCAGTGACTTAGAATATTCTGTCCCAGACTGCTATGCCACATACGATAATAACCATAAAATTTCACTTATAAATGAATGCTTTAATAATAGTTTTTGTTGATCATTCATAAAATCATTTGAAATTTCTTTTAATATCTTGATTCATTCAATATGTGCTTTTTATTTTAAGGATGAAACACTAGTACACTGTAGTCTAAATGAACTAGAAGATGCAGCACTTACTTTCCCAGTCCTTTTTCAAGATGTCATTTATCAGGTAATTTAACTTATTTTTAATTTGATTTTTGGCCTATTAGATAACATTCTGAACCAAGAATCTTTTGTAATTTTTTTGGGTTAAGTTTAATATGTTGTTTTCCTAATGAATTTCATCAATATTTTAATGACTTATTGACACAAAGTAGCTTTATGCTAAATAATTGCCAAAGAAATCATTAATTTATTACAAAAGCTGTAAACTTCTTTTTTACCCAGTGAACTCTGCTAGTTTCATGATCTGTTTGCCAGCAGGTGGAGGCAGAAGCACTGACATCATAGGTCCCCAAGAAGAACTTCCAGGTTAACACCTGGTATTTTTTCTCCCCAAGTCCAATTAATATAAAGAAAACTCATTCCTTGTTGGTCATATTTATTTCCTTCTTAGTAATATGGTCTGTAGATTGCAATTTGGTAGATACTACTTTATTTTAATCTCAAAACTCCAGGGCACACTTAGTTGTTGCTTTACTTAAAAATTTAGGTTTAAGCATTTCTCTCTCATCTGTGGTGACGTATGGGTAACAGTGCAAATAACGTCATTTATATTTCATTTTGAATTATATATGTAGGACAGTTTTTACTTTATGTTTGAGATTTTCCTATTATAAAATTAATATATGTAAATATACTTTGAAGATTGCAAAGTGCCTTTCTGTGGTGGTGGTGATTGATTAATTAGTATTACCTTTATACACACCAGACCAATTGTTGTAGTCCTGGGTAAGGGTCAGAAAGTTTTTTGTCATGAGGAAGCAAACCCAAGGATTAACTGAGAGCATTGACCATGTGGATTGGATGATGAATAGGCGTTTATGGTTGTTTATATGCTCTTACTAGGCAGTTAGAATGTGAGTGTAGTTTTCTTGGCAGATTTTAGTTACTGTCTCAGAAATAAAAAAATTTCATAGTTAAATAGAAGCTTGTAATGAGCCATAAGAGGATTTTGTGTAGCCGTAGTATCAGTTCTAGATTAACTTACTTTTGTAGGTATGATAAGGTCACTTTTATGTAAGCTGATTTTAGTTTTGACATATGAGAATCAGAAAAATAAAAAGAGGGGTTTTTAAGAATTTCGTGTTCCTTTTTTAACTAGATATTTAGTTTAAGGTAAATAAACCTCTTAATAAGACATCTTCTCTTTACTAGGTTGTTCTTGTTTAAGTGCACTTCAGGGATGAGAGTCTTAGGGCAAATATAGATCGATAGCAATAGCTTAGTTCTCTTTTAA
This sequence comes from Scalopus aquaticus, assembly GCA_004024925.1. Taxonomy (NCBI): domain Eukaryota; kingdom Metazoa; phylum Chordata; class Mammalia; order Eulipotyphla; family Talpidae; genus Scalopus; species Scalopus aquaticus. Next base: position 99,406 of record PVIJ01001219.1, on the reverse strand, counting down.
GCTTGATATTCTTGGGGTTTTTTTGGTTCAAAATTACAGTTAAAATTATGACTTATAGACTTTGAATTTGAAAAAGGAAGCTATTATTTGAAAAATGTAATTTGAGGTGACTTCTTAAACTTACAGATTTGAAATTTATTTCTTTTAGATGGTTTTGGTCTGTTATAATTTTGAATAAGCAGCTTGGAAAGTAGATGAGTTTGATTCTTCCCCTTCATGAGCAATTAAAAAAATTGAATTTTTTCTTACTGTTGCCACTATTTTTGCTTTAATTCTCTTATTTATAAAGTTCTTATTTTCATGTGGATCTGGATAGTTGTCTTATTTTGAATAAAAGGCTTCTAACAGTGCATATGACTAAGATTTAAAAAAACAGCATATACGTACTGAATCTACCTCAATCTACCTGTGGAATTCAAATAACTCTTTTTTCTTACATATTATGAGTTATGCTTTCTGAAATTAACATAAGCGATCTAGTCTAAATCAGGAACAATGAGCCACAAATTACACAGTTCTTACAAGTTATAGAGATGATTGCATTTTAATACTGTGAATTAGTTTACTACATCATAAAACAGTTTAGTTTCCCTTTAGTAAATTTTTGAGGATGTCCGTAGTTAATACTGGGTACATTCCCTTGGATTTTTGGTTTTGGCATAGCCATTCTATCTGATTCTGATTTTTTAAAAATAACTTTAAAAAAAATTTATCTTTGAAGAAATCTTGGGTTAGGGTTCCCCCAGTTTTCAGACCAGCAAGCTCCCTTTAAACAGGGAATGATGTCTTTTAAACTTTCAGTGGTGTTGTCTCCATCTACTGGCAAAGAAGAAATATACACAAGGGTCTGAGATGATCTAAGAGATTTTGGAGAAACCACATTATTAGGTAAGATGTAACTTACATATTTAACCACTACAATATAATGTGGCCAGTTAAAGGTAGAAATCTGTAAAATACTGTATATACTCTTGAAAAATAATTTACTGAGGTGAAATTTATGGCATAAAAATAATTTTGAAGTGAAAGCTTCCATGACATCTGTCTGTGTACTCTGGAATATTTCAGTTCAATATACTTTACATGCATACTTTCAAAAATAAAATGATAACGTTGAGTAGGATCAGATTTTTCATCTATATTAGTGTTCTCTTAGGACCTCTTTTGCTTTCTTTTTATGGAAAATTTAATACGATTTCTCTATATCTAATTTAAATTCTACTTGTTATTTCTTTCAGAAACAACTAGTTTTACATATATTTTAATAATCTGATCGGGGGTTGGCAAAATTTTTTATATAGAGATACTCTTAATATTTTAGGTCTTGCACTCTTCTGTTGCAGCTACTTTTTCTGCTGTTGTAGAATAAAAGTGGTCACAGATAGTATATGGCCAAATAAACATGGCTGTGTCCTAATAAACTTTACAAAAATAAAAGTCTGGATTTGGTCTCCAGGTTGTTGTTTGCTTACCCCTGGTCTAATAATTATGAGAGTATATACAGTAAATTTACATAGTCAAATTCTAAGTGGAAGTCAGTAATTGAATTTCATCAAAATTTTTGTTAATAGAGAAATGAGAAATTTTAAATTAGATCTATTGCAATCTGGTTGTGGGCTTTCTTAGTTGTTTTTTTTTCTCCCCAGATGGAAGTTTGAGGGAAATTTGAGGTGGCCACTATTCACATTTAAAGATTGCCTGACTTCATGATATATACTTCTTTTGGATGATAAGTAGAACTCAGCTTGGTTAATGCAAGTCTTAGACCTTATGAGCAGGTAGATAAGTCCCAATTTAGTATCTTGAGTGTATTTGAATTCCATTTCTTAAGGAGATAAAAAATTAAAAGATCCACCTCGTTAAAATTTGATGTATTAGTAATCCTGATGCTATACGAATAGACAGATTATAGTTTGTGTGTATGGAGAAAGACTCATTTGAAAAAAATAACTGACTTTTTAAAGTGAGGATGTGGCACACTCCCAAAGGCAAAGTGTGTAGATTTTTGTTTGAACGGGTTTCTCCTTCCCCTGCCCCTCAAGGTGGTAGTTTTTCCATAAATTGTTTTTATATTTAGTTACTGAGAAAACAATTTATTCATTGAATGGTACAGATGCATTTGATATCTGGAAAAACAAGTGCATTATCATTTCCAGTGCACATTTTTAATCTTTATATTTAGCTTTTGTTGACACATTATCAGGAAATCCATCTCTTGGTGTTACTCAGTTAAGAGGTCTCCACTGTATTTAGTTTCTGTTCCTGCAGATCCACCAATTCAAGACTCTAGGTCATCTCAGTCCCTCTTCCATCCAGAAGATGACTTCTATCCACAAGCAGGACTGAATCAAAAGACAGATTTTTCACTTAGCTCTTGAACTGAACCACCTCCTCAATGACCTTCCTCTATCTCCATCAAGAACTGGAGCTCAGTTTTTGAAGATGTAATAGAGCTACTCAGCCCAAACGTGTCTAATTGAAGACAAAAAGAAGATGCCTCATATGTTTCACCACAGTACAGCCAAACGTAACTGTGTTGTCCAACTCCTGATTCTGTAAAGTATGGCAGGGCATCTGATTTTTCACTTTGTTCAATAAGACTTTAGACAGTCAGTGGCTTTCTGAAGATCAGTAAAATCAGCAAACTTTCGTTCAGCTGTCCAGAAATCAGATTGTGGTAAGCATTCAGAGAGAGATAGGAGACTTCTGGAGCTACTTGCTAAAGGATGCTTTATTAGTAGAGGTTGTGGGAATAGCTGGAGGGAGAGTTTGGTGGGAAACCCATATTTAGCAAAATTTAACCTTGTCCCCATTGTTGAAGTATACTTGGGAATCTTAACAGCCTAGGATAGTTTTCATAAGGATCGCAAATATTTTATACCACATAACAAGGGAAATAGAGTTGGTGACTTCTGTCTCTTCTCTGCAATTTTTTTTTTTTTTAAGAAAAGTCATCACAATTTTTGCTTCATGAAGACAAAATGTGTTTTTAAGTGAAGAATTTTATAGTAAATACACCCAATCAGAATCAGGTTTTTATTCTCTGAAGCTCTGACTTGGGTTGATAGTAACAAAGAGGGATTTTGTTTTGATTTTCATAAAGCATAATTATTTGTGCCTTTCTGGATATTTAGTATTGAGGATAAAAGTAGTACTTTAGCTGGTAGGAAGTAATATTTAGATAATTATAGTCAAATCTTAAAAACTTAAATTAACTTTTCTATTACTAAGTATAGTCATTGGTACTAATTTTTTCATCATAATTGTCCATTAATTTTTAGGTTAAAAATAGAGACAAGTGAAACCTATTGTTATCTACTCCTCAATATAAGAAGACATTTCATGGGGAATTATCTAAAATGTATCTTTAAAATGGAAGCAGTTCATTAAAAAATACTTGGAAAAGTTCTTCAGCTGAAAATGTTCTACAAGTTTAGGAGAGTGATAGTTGATCTAAGACTTTTGAGACTTCAAAGTCTCAAAAGTACAAGCTGTTAAGTATTTTTAAAGACAACCTTTTGTTTTTAAAATGACTTTAAGCTTTAATATAGACTTATCAGTATTATATGTACATAAGTATATGTATACTTATATTTAAATAAAAATAATATAGTGGCCAATTGTTACTTGATGAAAATTATGCTGTTATTGTTAATATACCACCATATAAATACATTAAGTTTTACTTTATCCCACTTGGAATCTAAGACAATTCGTTGTCACATTTATTTCTATTTAATAAAGAATACAGTTTGATAGAAGTATTTTAGTTTGAAATTTTGATTTTTATTGGGCCTGATGTTCTAGTATTTACTCCCAGATTGATTGACTTGCAAATACTTTTCCCAGTAATCATTTACCTCTTAATGGAAGTGTGTGAAGTAAAAGATGACTATAAAATCACCCAGTGAAGTTGAGGTTTCTATAGGGCCTAACTAAGCAATTGAGCAGGTTGCTTTATATGAAGGAGGTTTGGATTTTGTCTCTGTGTGCTCTGGTATGAATACAAAGAAAATTGAACTAAGTTAAGTAGGTAAGCTGTCAACTGACACAATTCATTATAACTTTCTTATAGTCATTGGGCCTGGCATTCTTTTTGAATTAAGGGTGCCCACTTCTATGTCATAGAATCATACTGATACCAACTATTTGCCCTTTGACTGATTATTCTCAAATAGTAAGATGGATAGTACTATCTCTTTTCACCAGAGGCGGAGGCAGTTTCAGTGTGCGGGCACTTTACTTATGGTACTTTACATGTATTAACTTAAGTGATCCTCACAACAAACCTATGAGGTAGGTACTATTATTAAACCCATTTTATAGATGAGGAAACAGAAGGGTTAAAAAAGTGGCAGAACCACTTGTACAACTGTGCTAAGATTTTACAGTATTCGTAGCATCTCATTCATATTTTCAGTGGCCTTTGTCTAGTGCATTACATACTGATTAAGTAAATAACATTCACCAGTCATCCTTTAATTTATAGGTGCCATACTCTTACATGATGAAATTCACTGAATTTTACCTCATTGGCATAGTAGTAAGTCCAAAGAATATCATGGAAAAGCTATTAAAGATGCTTCTTTTTGAATATGTTAGGGTCATATTATCTGTGCTTAAAACCATTTTGAAATATTTTTCCTAAAACGACTCACATGTAAGAAATTTTTTTCCTTAATTACTTCCTCACAAATTGAAACTGCTTATCTTTGGATGTTTTCTTTTTTCTTTTGATCATGCTGTTAAAGTTACCTATGGTAAGCAAATTGACATTACTCAATACATATAACATGACTTTGTATATTTAGACATGAATTTGAATTAGAGTTCATCACAGAATATCATGATCAGTTTATAACTGAATTGCTATTTTAGTGACTACCTTTGGTAACTAATTCTGTTAACCATTTATGGCCTATGAGGACCATACACACATGCACAGTTATAGGACATTCTCATCATCTCAGTACCAAAGAAAGTACAAGCTGTTAAGTATTTTTCATATCAGGTAGCATTACTGTACTCTAATGTAATATTTTTCTATTATGTATTCACTGCTTTTCTATATACAATTTAAATTTTGGTAAAATCAATCCACAGACTAAATCCCCAGTCACTATTTTGAAGGCATTGTTCTACTATGTTTTACTTTAAGTAATGTAAACACTTATAAATCCCTATATTCAATGGTCAACCCTTTTTAAAACATGACTGTGGGTGTGGTATTTCTTACAGCATTATGCATTATTTTCAAGTTTTTGACTTTAAACAAAATATATTTTCAAACTGCTTTTGGTTCAGTGATAGGTCAAAACTATAGTATCGATAGACTAATCACTGTGTATTTGAGGAACATACGCATATCAGACTGAATTGAAACTTCTGGCCTCGTTTTACACTTGGGAGACTGTATTTTTTTTTTAAAGATTTATTTATTTGTGCATACAAGAACTGGGGAGTAGGCCAGAGGTGCGAGAGGTTTGAAGATTCACAGGAGACAGAGTAGGGAGCAGAACAGGCAGACCTATTGAAATACACTGCTGAGGGGAGCAGCAGGAGAGGTCTGCTACTCCACGTAGGTCAGCTCCCTGGCTGGGGATCTAACTCAGGCTGCTGTGGCTGGCAATAGCTTGATAGCACTTAGACTTTAACCCCTGTGCCACCAGGGAGGCGCGAGACTACATAGTTTTGAAGAATTGCAAGTTTATTTTCATTTATTTATTTTTAAAGATTTTATTTATGCATATAAGCTGGGGTGCATATAAGCTGGTGTGGGTCAGTGAGAGGGTTCACCAGAGACAGAGTGGGGAGCAGAACAGGCAGATAGACTGAAAAACACTGCTGCAGGGAGCAGTGGGTGAGGAGGAGAGGTCTGCTGCGCCATATGGGAATCTCCCCAGCCGGGCATCGAACTTGCGCTGCTGACAGCTCCACAGTGCTGAGCTTAACCCATTGGGCCACTAGGGAGGCCAAGAGTTGAAAGTTTAAAGAAGGATGGTTGGTGAAAATAGAGAGAAAGATGTAAAGGGGAAAAAAAGGAAATATACTGGTAGTTCGGGGCAGGAATTGTTAGGAAGTTAAAGAGAGAAAGAATGGAGTTGAAGAACCTGTGTAGACTAGACTTTTTGAAGCATTTGGAGGCATTCCTGTTTGTGCACGTATATATTTTACCTTTGTGACCTATACAGTAAGGGATGATAGTCTTACTATACTTACTGGACATACTTAACTGCTTCTTAACTTTTGTGTTTTACTGCTTTAATATATCCATCCAAGTGACCCTGCTGGTCTTAATATCTATTGCTGAGATTTTGCCTTTGTATCACATGGCAGAACCCCAGGTGGTGCCAACCCTACCCTTGCTCATTGGCACATTGTACCTTTTTCTACATTATTGTTTTTCACTGACCCACCTCAGTTTTTCCCTCTATCTTTTAATACTGAAACACCTTTCTTTTCAAATGGAGAATTTGTTCCCAGGATAGGAACTTTGATAGTAAACAATTACTCTATTATCATGGAAAGAGACATGCTAACAAAATATTTCCCCATCTTTGGTGCCACATTTCATCCACTTTCTTAAAACAAGTCAGATTTTAAGATACACTTTATTTTTAAGTATAGTCAAGTACTAAAGTGCATAATGAAATTATAATTTGATCTAACCTGAAAGTCACAGTATATTTGGAACATGTGAATTTTGTACAATGTTCCACTTAATACGTTTGGATAATATTTTTAAAAAGAGTATGTGTTCAAAGAAAACATGCCAAATTACAGAGGTCCCTGCATATTTTTTTTTTTACATTTTGAATCAAGTATTGATTCAATAGGAATATCGAAAACATTTATGCCTATGCAAAAATGAAACGTTTTTGGTTAGTACATGCATGAAAGTGAAAAACATTCTAAGCAATAAGAAAAAGATTTTGATGGCGCATAGTTTATCACCACCCTGAACATGAGGTAATTGAGAAAAGGGTTACTTTCTTAGTCACAAATCTATTTTGAAAACATTCATAGTTAATAAGAAATGATTTCGCTAGTAATATCTATGAAATATATCAGCTACTGAGATTACCAAACTGATAAAGGTATGTGTAGTTTTTAAGTGGGGCTGCAAACTATTAATACATTTCAGGATGAAATGTTAAAATTAATTAGAAGTCCAACTCGAGTCTTTGTTGCCTTATCCTAATGATAGTCATTGGATACTAAGGATTTGGTTATTTTTATTTGCTAGGGGGAGGAGTATGTGATTTGTTTTGTTTTTGATTAGTCAAGAAATTAAGGTAAAATGTCTGGGTAGTAGGAGTAAAAAGCAAGTAAATATCATTCTAGCCCAGTTGTGAGAAATTGTTAAAAAAAATTTGTCTTCCACAGTGATCACTTCTTAAGGACATTCGGTAGTAGTCATTGTATGGACTTGCTTCTTTTTCTTTATATTTGTTTAACTTCAGGCAATTCTGTTTTCATTCACTCAACAAATTTTCATCAGTTATTCACTATATGTTTTGCATTGTCTTATGCCCTTTAGGCTTTGAAAATTACAAAGATTGGTAATACATAGTGGGTACCTCCTAGAATCTTTTGTTTGATTTCTCTAATTGCCCTAAACATTCCCAGAACTGGATTTTTATCGTGAGAGTATTTTTGTTGTGGGTATATATTAATGACAGAATTAAAACTCCATGAAGCTTAGGTTTGAATTTGTTGGCACCACAGTTGTTTTGTTTATAATCTAAATCCAGTGACTGGTATGTAAGTGTTCTGTAAATATTTATTGTTCATGGTATCTGAGGTTAATTTAACTACAATGTAAAATTTTCTTTTTAAAAAAAAATTTTGTCCCAGAATGAATAAAATTTAAAGGAGTCAGAATCTTTTGTGAACCAATCTTACTTAGTGCTTGCTCATGGCTATTTCTAATTTTTATATTCAAGTGTATTATTGTTAGAAGTGCAATATATAAATAGGTAAGAAAGGCACAGGAATAAGAAAATGGTATATATAAAGCCATTCTTTGGGTACTTCCCTGATACCAGTGGTTTTTGATAACTGATGTGTTTGACTTTATATTTTGAATCCCAGGCAGCCCAGGTAACCTGTATCAGTAAAAGTAGAACAAAATTGATTTCTGAAAACTTGCAGTTGTATAAACCTACCATTCCAAACATCTCTCCCCTGGACATTTACCTTAATGGAGTGTAAAATAAAGGTATTCTTAGCAGGTGATTGTTGAGAAGAATTTGAGTAGTTTTTGAGGAAGGTCATTGAGACAGGTCAGCTAGAGGTGGATACACAGCCTGCCTAAGAATTGGATGAATGCTACCTGGCTGGAAGATGGAACTGATTGGTGGATCAAAATCCTAGAGGGAAGCCTTACATTTTTAGTTTAAATGTTTGTTAAAATTCTATTCTAATGAAGTACTTTTGTATATTGCTATTATTTAAAAAGTGAAATGAATCACCAGTGGTAATCTTACCAAAAGAGTGTTTCAAGTGATTTTTTTTGTATATAAAATATATTTGGTTGACTGATACTTAGTAAACTTCTCTATTAAATGTGAACTTTTTAATTATATCTGATGTTAGAATACAACATCTTATAAATCATTTCTGTTTTCTATCTTTTTTTGCTGAAGCCTATCTTATTGTATTTATTCAGGTTTATGTGAGATTAAGACCATTCTTCAGGGAATTCCTGGAACGAATGTCTCAGATGTATGAGGTAAACATGTTTAAGCTAATCATATATGTGTTTTTATTTTTTTCAATGTAGTACCCATATTTAGTTCATGTATAATGATTACTTCTTTTCCCCTGAATTTGTAGATCATTCTTTTTACTGCTTCTAAGAAGGTGTATGCAGACAAGTTACTGAACATACTAGACCCTAAAAAGCAACTGGTCAGGTAAATTTAATTAAGAAATAGTGGAAATGTCTGTCACACTGCTCTATGAGATTACAATGATTCTATTTAATTTTTATGGCCATTTTCACTTGGCTTCATATATAGAGATTTGTTGTGTTGAGAGGTGAATATAAGTAAATTTTTAAGCCCATGAACTCATGAGTTCCTATTGATGTAACTTCAGACAGACGTTCTTTAAAGGATACAAAAATCAAATGTATTTATTCACTGTGACATCTGTATCCTTATTTTGGGATTTGGGGAGACTTGTGGGTGTTTGGAATTTTTCACTGTGTGCATGATGTTTTCACTTCCTTATGTTTCTGAGATAATGCATGTTATGTCAGCTTTTAATGGCATAGAGGAATAAGTTAATTTTAGCAGAAAGTGTCAAATTAAACCCTTTTGTTTTTTTCAAGAATCTGATTGGAAATTAAAGTTGGTTTAGCAACTAAGGTTATCCTGTTCTAGACTCAGTTCCTTGTATGTGTCCTCAGCCAGCAGATGCACTGTATTCCTGGTTAGGTAGGAGTGCCTTGGGTAATTTTAAGTTTGAAAATTAGTTTCATTATTTCTGTTAGCTGAACTGAGATACTAACACTATAGCAATCCTGCTGCATCCTCTTACGATGTAGGAGTTGGTCTTTGAATTTTTGACCAAGAGCTGAGAGATGCCGCAGAAGGCTCCTAAAAACTCAAATGGTTGGAAATTCATTTTCTTGAATTCTCCCATGTTGCTTTAGAGAAAAATCCTAATCTTAATTCCTGCTGTTGATAGTATCTTTATTTGACTGGTTTCAGCTGTGCTGGAAGGCTTTTCCTAATGTCCACATTTAAGAAATTTTTTTTCCTTCTAAATAGAACTGTGATACATATTTTTAATAAAAGCAAATTATAATGCATGCTCACTATTCCTGATGTTAACAAAGGTATACAAAAGATTTGTTTTTATGACATCATGTGTTTTGAAATTTTCTGTTCTGCACTTCTAATGTTTTTAAGAAAAGTGGTGAGCAACACAAGTCCTTCCTTTTTGGAACTTTCATTTCACTGGGACACAAGTCATGGTCATGTGATTAATGTGTTTAAAATGAACACTTCTTAAAATGAGTTTTAGAAAATCTACACAGTTGGAATTTTACCTTTGTTTTATCTAACATTTTGAAAACTTAAACAAAACTTTTTGAACAGTGTAATTCATTAGAGTGCAGATTTGATGATCGATAAAAGTAGTTTTTCTCTAAATCTACAAATACATGCTGTTCAATCTCAGACTACTGGATACCTGTGGAGGGAGTTTTAGTATAATTTAAAGTAACCATTAGTATCCACATATGTACTCAGTTTTCTCCTGTCTAGGGTGTGTTTATTGTATTGGGGGAGAGTCATCAACTATGACTTGTATGTATATGCTGTATCTGCCTCCAATTTGCTCATAACTCTTTGTAGAATCTTATTTCAGCCCAATTAGGACTCTTTCTATGTATTTTTTCAAAGTAGGGCTATCTTGAAACCTTTCAGATATAGATGATCATCTAGTTAATTTTAACTATTTAAGTGTTCTTTAAAATAAGAGGAAAGAACTGTTTATACTACATTTTGTCTGCTTGTGAAACTCTTCCTCTGCCATTGATATTTTAACCTTGAGTTCTGATGTTTTCTGTTGCTGTTATTGTCAAAGTTATAACAAGTTGTGTTGATAGAAAAGCCCTTTCTTAAAATTGCATAATAAAATACAGGTATGAGTAGGCCCTATTTCTGAAAAATTGTTTAGTGGAATTAAGACACAAGGAAGCCAAAGTACCAAATTACTAGTGTATGCAAATGAAGCATTTCAAGGTTTGAAAAAAATCAGTATGTCTGTATCAATTATTAATCAGAGACTAATATTTTGAGTACTAAGTGGAGATTATATAATTGTTACAGTGTATCAAACATTTAATAGAAAGCTTTTTAAAATGATAACAGCATTTTTCAATTAGTATCTGCCATTGGTGAAACACCAGTTTACATTTGTAATACTTGAATCTGAATTCATCATTTCATTCATTCCTTGTTTTTTCAAATGATCATACACTCACACTAAATTAAAAGAAAGATGGGTACTTAGGAAAAGTTAAAATGATGGAATGTTTTGGCCTCCACACCTTTTCTGAAACACTGTAAGGGAAACTAAAATCATTTTTTAAATTGCCAACACAGAGACATTCCTTCTTATATTTTCTATTCTGGCATGTACAGGGATAGGGAGGCTGTGTGGTCTTCTGGTTAGAACAAAGGACTGGGAGCCAGGAGGATCCTGGGTTCCAATGCGGGGCTAACTACTGACTTACTGTGTGACCTTGGGCAAGTCACTTGATCTTCTTGTGCCTCAGTCAACCATCTGGAAAATTGGTTAAAAAGCAGGACCTCGCTGACAACCAGATGCTGCATCTGAACTGAGCTTTCCTGGGTAAATAAATTATAAAAACAATTTATAGCGTTTTTAATCCCTCTTTATAATTTAATATTTTGGGATAAACCAAAGTTCTTTAAGGCATGGTAACATTTGGTTATAAGGTTTCAGTAACTGCTAAGGATTTTTATAGTAGAACTGTAGCCCAGAGTTTAGGTTCACATTTATATTTGAATTTCCTTTATAAAAGAAGATAATAAGGCTTAGCCTGTACGGCCTATCATATGTGTTTGTGCACATGTTTCTGTGTATTTTGTACTTTTAGAGATTTATTTTAAGTTAATTTGTTTTAACTTTTACATTTAGGCACCGACTTTTCCGTGAACATTGTGTTTGTGTACAAGGAAACTATATAAAGGATCTAAATATCCTTGGAAGAGATCTTTCAAAAACTATAATAATTGACAACTCACCACAAGCCTTTGCATATCAGGTAGGAAAAGTATTGCTAAATAACTCCATGGGGGGGATAACATACAATTGAGGACAAGTATTTCCAAACAATACAATGAGAGGATAGAATTTTCACTGGTGGAATTTCCATTTAGTGTCGTCTATTTTAGAAATTAAAAAGCAAATTTTCTTTTAAATGAAGTACAACATAAAGAAAAGTGTGAGTTGTAAATCTGAGTAAGAAGGGACTATAAATCATTTAATAGCCTTCTTACTAGTTGATAACTCACTACTTGTAAACATGTTTTAGAATTCAGATAGCCTCATCATGTTCTTCTTGTTTAATAAGACATTCTGAAATATTTTCTAGAGTATTTTGTTGGTACGTTTGTACCCTTCTTAATCTGAACCTTTTCTCAAACTAGAAATGAGTCATCTTGCATTTATTTTGCCTTTTTTTATAAATATGTTCATGTGAAAAACAGGCTTCACCGTGATTCAGTGCAAGGTAGCTTTGGTGGAAAGTGGGTTGGGTATAGATGAAATAAGACTTGCCCCACTTTCCATATTTCAAAATGTCCATAATAAAAAGTAAAAAATGGGGGAAACTGCATATGGTGTTGAAATGTTCATGTGTAAGTCACTATGTTTATTTGCTTCCACTTTGAAATGTGTATTTAAGAATTTCATCTGGGGTACCTCCCTGGTGGAGCAATGGGTTAAAGCGCAGCACTGTGAAGCTATCCAGAGCCACTGCAGCATGAGTTCGTTCCCCGGCCAGGGAGATTCCCACATGGCGCAGCAGACCTCTCTGCCTTGCCTGCTGCTCCCCTCAGCTGTGTATTTCAGTAGATCCGCCTGTTCTGCTCCCCACTCTGTCTCTGGTGAATCCTCTCACCCCCCCACACCTCTCTCCTACACCCCAGCTTGTATGCATAAATAAATCTTTAAAAAAAAAAAATTCATCTGGGTTCCTAGATAAAATCACTTGTTATTCTGTATCTCAGTGTTCTGCATAAATGTTGAAATAAAGGTATTTGTTCTATAGATTATTTGCTATAAAAAATATGGTTTTGCATTCTTATTTATAGTCTCTTCAGTGAAATACCATTTAATTAGCTTATGTTTCTACTATGTTTTAGTTTATTCTGCTAGTTGTTGAGAATAAAACAATGAATAGGATTTGGTCCTTTTTATGCTTCTCTTTAATAACAGTGCTTAATTGCATTGACTAATAGTGACTATTTTTGAATGAATAAAGCCATGCTTTTAGTTCTGTTAATGCAGAACTGGTTTTAGTGGATCTTCTTGTTTAGTTTTACATACACTAAGATGAAATTACACCCAAAAAAAACCAGGCTTCAACATATTACTTAACATGTCTATTGCACCATTAATTTGCTAACGAATATGGCAAGTATGAACTCTGATGATACGGTTTCCAAAGGAACTTAAACAAAGGATTTATTTATTGTTTTAGCTATCTAATGGAATCCCTATAGAAAGCTGGTTTATGGATAAAAATGACAATGAACTCCTAAAATTGATTCCATTTCTGGAGAAGCTTGTAGAACTGGTAGGTATATCTTCTCATTTACCTTTTCCTGTTTTGTTTTGTTGCCTATTTGTTTTACTTTAGATAAACTGACTTTTTAATACAATTTAGTGGAAAATAGGGCAAAGGTGAAAAGAATTATAAGCATTTCTGAACTTTTTATCATTGCATAACAATTTATAGATTGTTTTTATTTCACTGGGCTCTCTTGCAAGTCACTGGGTATGGTATGTTGATTGATTTCATAGTTTAGGTCTAGAATTAATGATTATGTTACTGAAAAGTTCTGGTTGGTGTTTGTTTTTTGGTTTTTTTTGCCCCGTAGATCCAAGGGTTAATTTTAACATTTTGTGTGCCGGTGCCCTTTAAATTTACCAGCCCTTGTGGCCGGCCATTTTCTGTGCCACCGCATGAATGGTATAAGCATTCAATAAAACACACACAGCTCCTGAACTACTGGATATTAAAAAAACTGTAATATCTCTCATAAAACACCTTACACTTTCACCAAAACAATGTGTAAAGCTTCTAGACTGAATACGATCAAAGAAATAGCTCCTAATAGTTCCAAATAAATCCGCCCTGGCGTGAAAAACCAGAGACTAGATGAACACGTATTAACATGTGAGCGGCCACCTGATACTGGTGACAAAAGCACGTACTAATACATGAGCAGACCACAAAGTGTTAAAACAGATGTATAAAGTAGAATGTAGCACCTTAATAGTTTTACCTGTCTTTTTGTTTGGTCTTGTATTGCATTATTCTTACAAAATTAAACTTTTATTGACAGTTCATTAAAATTCTAAATTCAAAGTTAACTCTTCTGTGTAATAGTATCTTTACTTTTGGCAAACAAAATAGAGTTGTAAAATAATGGTATGTGTTCTCTGCAAAGAAAGAATGGTCAATATCTATGAAATTGTGACTTTTAAAATGTCCTTTTTTCCACACAGAATGAAGATGTTCGACCTCACATCAGAGACAGATTTCGCTTGCATGACTTGCTGCCCCCAGATTAAGTACAAAGACTTGTTAAATCACTGAATGGGGAGAGAATGCAGGACCCTTTTGGACTAAGACAAAAACATTGCCATTACTGTTGAAATTTTGCATTTTTGTACCCCGTCTTGCTTTTCTTATCTTTGGTGCCCAATAATAATCAAGGGTTACAGAAAGAGACTTTATTTCAGATTGAATACATACAGTAGGTAGGCTAAAACAGAAGAGTCTTTAGAACTAGTGCAACTCCAGTGAAATTTTTTTATGTACAGGACATCTGCAGTTTATAAAGAATTCTGTTTCTGCCACCAGCAGTTTGACCTGTAGTCACACAGGATTTTATGATAATAACAGAGATGAAAATGGACTTTTATTTTCTCTCTGTTTGGTGCTCTAAGTGGGTTTGTAGCCACTTTTCTGTTACTTTAAGATTCTCATTTCAACAGGAATGGCCAGTAAAAGTTGTTTTATTTTTCCTGTTAAGGTTTATAACCTTTTTTACATTTTTGACCTGTATTAGATTAGAATTTCATTATGCATTCCTTTTAGTTGAGGCGCTTCATAGTTTTCTGGAAATAGTCAATTTTTAGTTTTATATTATACATTTGAATGGCCGTTTTCCTGCTTTGTCTGCCTGCATATTGTATATTTGTTTAAAAATATTCTCTACTTTAGTCCATGTAAGTTTCATTTAGAAAGACATGCATTTATATTTTGTTTCTGTAATATTCTACTGTAGGTGAAATCTTCAAAAATCAAGAGACTGGGTAGATAAGAATATATGAATGACTAATATTCAAAAGATTTAAACCATTGTGTTGGCATGTGTTTCCAAATGGTAATATCTTGCAATGGCACAGATTTAATGGATAAAAGGTATACCTCAGACTTCACTGTGCTCACCAATCTTTGAGGAGAATGAATTTGATCACCTGTTGGGCTTGATTCAGTTACTGCTGCCTTCGGTTTTCTCCAGGAATGAAGTATTCAGCACAGTGACTCAGTATTTTTAGTTACTTTGCATGGGCTGGTCGTACCTCTGTTATGCTCTCGGTTACAATCAATTTAAAACTCTGTATAACAGTCTTGGTACCTTACAGTAGCTATGCATAATCCTGTGGCACAGTTAACTCCCAAGCCACCAATGCAGTTAATATGCTCTCATAGTGGTTTTCTATGCTATATGAAAATAGTCTTCAAGCCTTGGTTCTCTAATGCAGCTACCACAAGAGGTCGATATTTTTATAGTGGCGTGTAATCTCCTTTTCGGGAGGCTTTTTATGGAAGGTAGAATTTGTAAAAGTTAGTATGCTTTGCCTCTCGACTGCATTAACATGCCACAGGCTCAGACTGTTTTTGTGTAAAGGATGTCAAAGAACGGCACTTTTTCTAAAGAGAAGTTTGATATTTTGTATGCTTGTTAAGAAAGTACAGTATTGGAAATTAAAGGTGGACAACTGATAATTGAGGAGTATGTCACTTAATTTTTTATGTATATTACCTGTTTACTTGTACAACTTATTGTACAAATTACATGCAGCTTCATTTTCAAATGAATCCTTAAAATAAGGAAATCTTTTTAGGAAAACATTTAATTTTTGTATTTTTGATTTTAAAGGCATGAGTTATGTCAATTTTCAGTGTATTAATGAAGATTTTAACTTTTCATCAGGTTGAGTGTTTTCTTACTATATTATCTGTTGTGTATGTAGTTAGCATATTGTGTCACTGAACTGTTTAAAAATCTAGCATGTAGAGCAAGCCTGTTTTGTGGAAAATCCTTATTCATTAAAAAAATAATCATGGCAGATTTTCTGCAAAAAAAAAAAACAAAAGCATTTGCAATTCAGAATACTGGTTTTGTTTTAATTTAAAGAAAGGTATTTTGCTTGCAGGAAAAAATACTACAGATTCATTTTAATGAGTATCTTTGAAATGTATTTATCTTTAGGGCATCTGGGCATCTTTATGCTGTTTGTCTTCTGTCTTTCTTGAAATAAAATGTACATATGTTACCTTTACATATGCTCTTGCTCAAAATTGTGAACCTAGTTAACATATCTCCTTGCTCCCTTTTTCTTAAACAGCAAAACCCAAAACATACAAGATCTAAACTTTCAGCGTGTTTTATAATTGCTGAAAGTTTTTCTGATAAGTAAGTACAGTCTCAAAGGGCTTTCCCATAACTTAAGGGAAATGTAAGCACCTATACCATTTGTGCCTATAGGCACCTTAATAACAAACACCAACTTTTAATGGTAAAGCTGTTTTCAAGTCCCATGCTGGGAGAGTTCCTTTAAGTTGACTGACAAATGAATCAAGCAAACAGGATTCTGTAAAGAAATTACCTTAGGGAAATTTTATATGGCTTGAGGAAATTTGAGACCAATTTAATATATTTTTCTTCACTACTTGATTTGAGTCATTTTAAACTTGTTAATAAGAAATTTTGAAAAATGTAGACAATATATCCAGCTGCCTTCTACCTTAATGTGTTTTATCTTCTCATCACCCCTTCTTTATCTGTTGACAGATGTTACCTTAAACACTTCCATTTAAGTGGATATGTATGTATTACAAATTGACATGTGTCCAGCCCCTTCAGTTCATGCAGGATATATGAACTCTTAAAAACTGACTGTAGTAAATGCAGGAGATGGATACCTTGTAAGACAGCAAAAGTGACCTGTATACACATTACATTTCTGAAGTACATATTATAATTGTGGTATTTCCAGTGATAGATGTCTGACTTAAGGCAGTCTTTTAAATATATTTGTATTGTTAGGATGTTTTAATCACTTGTGTTTTTTAGTTCCAATGTAATATATGTAGCCCTAATCAGATTTATATCACATTTCTCCTTGGGTCTTAAAAGAGAGTTGATAATTCAAAACCATAAATTGTTTTATATTAGCTAGTTATGTATATTTATTTACCTGATGGCTTTATCTTGTTTCCCAAAATTTGGAGGGGGAGGTTTGTTGAAAGCATTGTAACTTCTATAAATGGCTATTTTCTTGTAACTGTTAGTGAAAATGGATATGTACATTGTTCTTTCTATTTCTCTGGGTGTTTTTTGCTTTTGCTTTTTTTTTTTTATGGTTAAACAATGGGTTTTTTGTTTTGTTTTGATTTTTGTTTTTGTTTTTAAGTTATCTTGGCCAATGACTTTCATCTATATATTACTTTTATTCAGCCTTCTAAAGAAGTTCGTTTTTCATTGTTTTGTTCAGTGACCTTGCCTGAAATACACAGGGACTTATTTTCATCAATGAAGAAAACATTTCATTATTCCTACAAATCTTTCCAGCGAGCACAGAATTCTTCGTAAGGACCAGATCTCTTCCACGTCTTGTGTCAATCACATAAAGCTGAAATGTAAAGGACACTGAAGCCTTCATTTAATTGTACTAAAAAATGGTGTGAAATACTACATCATTAGCTAGTTAAGGTTTTCTGACCTGACTTCTCTTTGTCTTCCTAGGTATTTATTTGTTATCTCGTTTAATCTTGTATCTAAATTAACTTAGTTAATAGTACCCACCGAATAACTATGCCAAGCAACTAGGAAAGAATGTTTATTTTATTTCCCCTTATAGGGGAAGTGTGGACTGGGAACAAAAATGTATGGGCCAAAAGGCCTTAGGTTGTCATTCATTCACTTTCTTATTCCTCTCATGAGCTATATATTTGAGTATATTTTTTCAGTGCTAATGTGCTTAATTATGTCATTACTTTTCTTGTCTTCCCCTGAGTTGAAAGCCTGCCAGAAACCTATGTATAAAATACATTTTAAAATTTCAATTAAATAAGAACCACAAAGTTCAGTATCTTATATTTAAATACTATTTAAATTATTATTGGAATCCAAGTCTCACTCACTAGGATACATTTTTATAAAATGTTTCTCTGTATCTTGAAATTACTTGCCCAAAGGCAAGAGTTCCTGGGATGTGTTTTCAGAACTTATAAGATAGGAGGTAAGACAGTAAGTTTATATTTAGTTACGTTATGGTTTTGATAATAGTATTTTAAAATACACCAGTAATTCCCAAACCTGGCTGTTCATTAGAACTATTTAAAGGTCTTTTGAAATACAGATTTTTTTCTGAGACCTAACTACTGCAGAATTGCCTCTCTGGCTCTAGAGTGGGGACAGAGAATTCTGTTTTTAAAAAGCACTCCGAGTGATTCTTAATACCCAGATTTGGGAAATCATTGCTTTAAATAATGTGACAGTGGTTTGAGAGTAGGCAACAAAATAAAAGTTTACCAGACATCAATTTGTGTTTTTTTTTTTCAAACTGGGACCAGATTTCACAGAACTTATTCAAGATACACAGAGGAATAATAAAGAAGATTGAGGCTACTGCTCATTTTTCTTGTCTTTCACACTTTTTAAGAGTTTGCATTTCTAGCACTTGGTGTAGTTGATCATATACACAGTTGAAGGACATATCCCTGAATGAGACCATTATATAAACTGTAAAATATGTCACTATTTTTTTATTTTATAAATCTTTGTAGAAATAAGCAATGAAATACTTTCACCTTTGAAATGGGATTTTTCAAGGCAGTGTCCTTTTAGCATTAGGTAGGGGGGAGTTAATATTCTCTCTGCCTATTTCCACATGAGTTAATATATATTCATGGACATTTAAAAATCTCATTTTAATTTCTACATATTTGCTATGCAGTATAGCCGTGAACAAGTAATGTAGATTTAGTTTGCTCATCTTCAAATGCCCTGATCACCCTACCTCACAGGGTTGTTGTGGGGATAAATAAAACTTTTATGGAAGCACTTTTCTTCGATGATATTTTATCAGCCATTAGAAGTAAACTTGTATAGGGCCTCCTTTTTTTTTTTTAACGCAGGTTTTCACATTTTCCCTTTTGGTGGTTTTTAGGGATAGAACAGCAAAGAGCATAGAGGAGGTTACAGACAAAAAAACAAGGGAACAGGCTCAGAGAGGGCTCTGACTTAACATTTCCTAAGGCCTTGGTTGTCTTGTATAGCCACATTTACATAAACACAAAGCTTTCTTATGAATCAAGTTAGCCTATAAAGTGTTCTTAGGAATGTGATTTGGTGCAAAAGATTGTGGTACAAATTAGGTCCTAGTTAAACGTCCAGTTTTTAAACGAAATCCCAGCTTCTAGATGTGTCAAAAAATAAATGTGTCAAAGTAAGTGCCTTCCCAAGATCAGAGCTGGAATTAGAATCTAGGTCTCTTGCCATTGTGCTCATGACTTCAGCAGGAATAACATTCTTAACTATTCTGTAACTGCTATGTATAGAAATGAAAGCCTAAATAAAGGAGGGGTTAGTTTTGAAAAGTAGAAATAAGATGACAAGAAAGAGCCAGGTTACAGTGAGTTAAGCTGAGGAATTTAAACTCGATGTAATGGGTTAGAAACTTGAACCAATCTGTAAAATGGCACTCTGGTCCCACAAAATCTCTAATTAAATGTTTTCCCTCAAGCTTTACTGAGGGTAATTGAGATGGTTGTATATTTAAGGTGTACAATTTGATTTGATATATGTAACTGCAGAATGTTTACAATAGTAAAAGGCTCATTCCTTTACCTCACATGATTACCATTTTCGTTGACAGGGCAAGAACTTTAAAAACTCACTAGCAGGTTTCAAATTAGGATACAGTATTGTTGACTATAGTCACTATGCTGTATATCAGATTCCTGGAACATTAGTTCCTCACTACTGGAAGTCTACCCTTGAATGTTTTGTTTTCCCCACCCCCAACCACCTGCTGAGATGAGACTTGAAAACTATTGCCCCTAAGCCCCAGAGGAGTTTAATGCGTAGGCATATTTGAGGGTCATTATGTAAAAGCCTACTGGACTTCAGATGAATAGACTCCGGAGGTTCATAAAAAAAGCACAAAGTTCAGTCAAAAGACCTGAATTAAGTCCTTGAGAATGCACCCTTTTAATAGACAAAGCAACAGTTCTCTGATCCTCAGTGTGTTCATCTGCAAAATGGGCAATTACCTTAAGATAGTTGATTGGATCTCACACCTTAGCCACTTTTTTTCTAGTTCAGGTTACTGTTACAGTGTGGGCTTACTACTAATAGAAGTGTCTTGGAGCCAGCTATATTTTCTTTTGAAATCTTATGAAGGAAAAATGGACCAATGAGGTTTTTTTTTGGGAAAAACCCAGTTCTGTATATTTAGTCACATTCATCAGTTATAGCAGAGCTTAGCTTCTCAAGATTTCCTATCTGTATACTACTAGTATGTTACTTGTTAAAGTTTTTAGTTGAGGCTAAGACTGCAATTTGTTGGAAAAATACTGGGGTACCTCATGGCATTTAGAGAAGAGTTGGATGACGACCTCAAGGAAGGCAGATGGAAGTAAGGTGACTTAGGAAATTAATTCAGGAGTTTGGTCTTCCCTCAGGGTTCTGCTGTCAGCCACCAACCTATAGGCCTGGGTTCCAACTTCTAAAGTCCTGGGAAAGAGAATCTCTTTATTATCACAGCAATAACTGTTTGCCTCAATTTTTAAGAGGCTTAAGATAATCTCTCAGATCTGTGGATTGGCTGACCCATGGAGTATGACGTGCTTTCCTTCAAATGGCAGTGAGGTACAGAATCATCTGAAGGCTCAACTACGTAGGAAAAAGATTGACTTTTTTACTTCTGTTACCTGCTATCTCTTCTGGGGTATCTGGGTCAGCCAGGTCTACCTATTTCTCCCTAAAAAGCCTCTCCCTATAATTAGCTTGAAACAGCATGGTGGTCTTCAGCTAGTAAGGCTTGCTAAGTGGCAGCTGGCTTCTACCAGCAAGCATTCAAAAAGGTGCAGGTGGAAGCTCGAAGGTTTGTTATGACCCTTATATGGCCTTATATGTCACTTCTGACAAGTTGTTCAAGTATTGTACCAGTCAAAAATGAATCACGGGGCTAGCTCAGACTTGAGAGACTAAGTACTACATCAGTACTCTCATGGAGAGGTCATCTTTGAAGACTAGTACATATCTGATCTACAGGCAAATCTAGATTTTATAGTGTATGAAGCATATGCAATAATCTGGGCGAAATGTTAGGATGAAAGGGGCCTAGGCAATGAAGGGGCCTGAAGTTAAAGCTTTCTTAGCAGATTCATTGATTTGTTTCTGATCCCCTTCCCAAATCAACTATTTTACAGGAGCAGATGTGTTTTGGGGGAAGGGCACATACTCTTGTGTACTAATACAATTTTCAGAAGAGGAAGTCGCTGTGAGCTTTCCCCACTTTACATTGTGTCCAGGCGAATATATTACTATTTGGACAACTAGAACCCAAAGGATACGGTTTTCAAAAAAAAAAAAAAACCACAAAACATGATAGAATAGCAAGGATTTAAAAAATTACCTTTTCTATGCCTTGTGCTCTGCCTTCTTCTTAAACATTACTGTCAACCATCACCATAATCAGATGACTCCCAATCCTCTATCTGTACTCCAGACTTCCCTAGTTCCAAACAAACTAGACATTTCTATTTGGATGTCCCACAGAAGTGTTCAGATATGTGTGGCCAAGATCTAATTTGTCCTTATTTCTTACTATGATCAGAAATGCCATTCATTCATTTTCAAAAACATTTATTGAGCATTTACTATATGCCATACATTGGGAATAGAGTAGTGAAAACAGACAAAGTCTCTGTGCTCCAAACATATTAAGTAAACAAGGTCATTAGAGATTGTGAGAAATGCTATAATAAAGTGATGAGAGTAATGGAAGGATAATAAAAAAAAGTGATGAGAGTAATTGGAGGAATACCCATGCAGGATAGGAAAGAGGGAAAGGTGACATTTGAACTTTGATCTGAAGGAAAAAGAAAAGCAAAGAACAAAGTACAAAGTGCTAAAATAGGAAAAGACTTAACAGCCTTAACTAGTAGCAATGAAGTTAATGAGAGAATGGCATTGGGGGTTGGCAGGAAGTAGGAATCAGACTATGGAAGACCTTTTAGTCCATGGTAAGGAGTCGGATTTTATTCTAAAATAAGTCACTAAAGGGATTTCAACTGGGCAGAAGGGGTGTAGTGATTTACATTTTTCAATAAGCAAACATGTTTAGTGAATGGATTTTGGAGTGGGAAGGATGAAAGAATGAAAACCAATTGGGAGATTATACAGCTATCCAGACAAAAGCAAGGACTAAGGTGGTAGCATGAGACATGGGGGTAATTAAATGAATTCAAGATCAATAGTGGAAGTAAATCAAAGAACTTGGTGAGGGACTGAATTTAGGGGATGAGCAAGAAAGTGAAGACAGCTTTCCAGACTGACTTGAGGATCTGCAGATGGGTGTCATCATCACTCACTCAATCTCCAAAGGCCTCTACTTCTCCCTTTCCTTTCTCTTCTGTATCCAGTATTACAGTGGAGTTATCCTGAGAAACAGAACCTGTAGGATGATTAATACATATATGGAGAAAGATTTATTTTAAGAAATTGGCTGCTAAGGCTAAGAGTTGGCAGTCAGATCTGTAGAGCAGGCTAGCAGAATTCCTTTTCCCCCTGGGGTGTTTTCCTCGGCCTGTTATGGACTAGATGAGATCCATTTACATTAAGGAGGGCAATCAGCTTTGTTCAAAATCTACTGACTTAAATGTTATATATAACAAATATATTTCTAGCAACAACTAGTATAACCAAAAACTGGATACTGTGGTCTAGCCAAGTTCACACATAAAACTAACCATCACAGTCACTAAGTTCTATTGATTTTGACCCTTAAAAATGTCTCACACGTTAGTGTACAACCATCTGTATATTACAGGATCTTGCTAAAAGGTAGACTGATTCTGATTCCATGTAAGTACAGGGTGGGACAGGAAATTCTGTATTTCTCATAAGCTCCCCAAGTTTTGCTCCTGAACAAAATTCAGTTAACTGCGTTGCACAATATCTCTTGAAAGACCATTTTTTATAAAACGTGTATTTGTAGACACTCTTAAAAGATACACACAAAATAGGGAAGGATGGTTGCCACTAGAAAGAAGAGAATGGCTGATCAGTGTATATACCTTTTCATAATTTGAATGTTGTGCCAAATATGTATATTACATATTCGAAAAATAACTTAAGGAAACAATAAAAAATAAAAATATCTTAAACTGCTGACCTTTATCTCAAAACCCTGCAGTGGAGCCCAGTGGCCAAAAAGGGAGGGTGTATTTTAGGTTATCTTAAGCCCCTTAACGATTTACCTGTTCAGTTGAACTCTCACTGCAGCACTGTCAGGTCAGGGCCCGTAAGAGTTCTAAGACACACTGCGTGAATTTCTCTTGGCTTTTCAAACTCCAATTCGTCCAGTTCCTTCCTCAGGAAGCCTTTCATGCGTCCCTCCCACCACCTCTCTTCTCCCCCACTCGACTCCTCCGTAAATGTTACCTTTTAACATTTAACATCATAATGCTCCTTTCTGTTGCAGTAAATACACTGTGTAGAAATTTGTTTTCCTGCCTATCGTTGTTGCTACTCAATTGTGCACTTCTCCAAGACAGGCTACTTTTCGCGCAGAGCAGACCCACTTCCCAATATTACTCTGCAAAAGGATTGATCATGTATTGGCTTCAAGGGGTTCACATGAAGGGAAAATCTTCCGAGACCGGACTTTCTTCGACTCCTTCGTCACTAACTCGAGACAAACGTGCCAGGAGCTGACTCTGAGCACACTGGCTGGAAGGTTACCAGGAATGCGGCCCTTTTCCGCAGGCTCCTTCCCGAGCGCCCAGGGCCTACCGGCTTCCAGAGGGATCCCAGCCCACCGCCCAGCGTGTGGCCGCGCGCTCGGGGACGCGTGTCTCCCGCTCCCACAGCGTTCAGAGCCCTCTTCCGAGCCTAGCGTGGAGAACCCGGGGTCGCCAGAGAGCCCGCCAGCGGCTACGTGTGGCGACTGAAGCGCCCAGAGGGAGGGCGCGCCCAGCGGGGCGGAACTGAAGGCGGCCGAGGAAGGGCGGAGAGTACCGATGAGGGCCGAGCGCCACGCGAGGAGCCGCCCTGTCAACTTGCCCGCACTTACACTTCCTCCTCCAGGCCCTGGCTGGGGGTGGCGGAATCCTGGCCGCTTTCTCTCTACCGCCCCACTAGCCCCCAGGACCGTTCCGCGTCGTGGGATACCCGACACTCAGCCTCGCGCGGCAGCCCGCCCCCGGGCTGAACTGGCCGCGTTCCACGTCCCCTCCCCGACCGCGCGCGCGCGCGTCGCCGGCGCCGCCAGAAGGGGCGGGGCCTGGGCCCCTGCGTACAAGTCAGCCACGGTCCCAGCCTGCCCTGCGCGGTCCAACGAGAGCAAATCCAGTGACTCACCTCCGCCGCGCTAGCTCCTCGTTCGCTCGCGCCTCACACACGCTCACACCCGGCTCGAGATGGCGGCGGCCGCGGCAGCGGCAGGGGACTCCGATTCCTGGGGTGAGGAGACGTTCCGGGGGGCAGGGCCCGGGTGGACGCTGGGCTCAAGCTGAGACCAGCACTAACGTGGTTTGCTCTTTTCAGACGCGGACACGTTCTCTGTGGAAGACCCAGTGCGGAAGGTCGGGGGCGGTGGCACCGCCGGCGGGGACCGCTGGGAAGGCGAGGACGAGGACGAGGACGTCAAGGTGGGTGCGGGCCGGGGCTCCGCGCAGCGCGGGAGCTGGCTGGCGCCGTCGCGGGCGGGCGGACGGACTCGGCCGAGGGGCGCCGCCCCGGCCTGCGGGCGGTGGGTCCAGGCACGAGCTTGTAGGGCCGGGCGGTGCCCTCTTCTCCCCGCTCCTCGGCCGTATGGGCCGGAGACTCCTAGCGTGGCCTTTCCAACTTCCTAGGCGATGGCGATGGCGGCGGCGGCCCCGGTGCCAGCCCTTCTTTGAGGTCCACGTTCCGGCCTGTCCCTCACCAGCCAACTGGCGAAGGGAGGTGACAGCGGCGGCTCGTCCGGCCCACGTGCAAACTTCGCGGTCTGGAGCCGCTCGCCGGGATGAGACTGGGAAGTTGGGGCTTGAGACCCATGGTTTACCCCATATGGAAAGCCTTGCAATCTACCTGCCTTTTCGAGCTCACGTCTCCCGAGGACCAGAAACCCAAGTGCGACCTCGAAGGCTCTTTCATAGTTTATTAGAGCAGTTAGATGAGTGAAATATTGTAGTTTAATTTCAGTCTTTTTTCCCACGCAAGACAAACAGAAGCAGTAAAGTGAAATAACTTTTAGCCTCCCCTCCCCCACCTTTTGGTATTAGGATGAACTAAGTACTGAGATAGCCAGCAGTTAGTGGTCAGAAACTTGGGTAGTCCACACTGCGATCTGAAAAATGGGGCGTTGATGAAGTGAGTTATTCATCTAGATGAACGAAGCATAAGGAAATATTGACGATTTGGTGGTCGGCATAGGAGACCAGTGTTTTCCTATGCCTGTTCACTTGAATTTGCTACTGAAAAGTTTTGGGGACTCATCATAAGCCTTCGTATGACTACTGCCGTCTTAAATAGCTTTAAAAGTCTCAAACCCAGAATGTGAAGAGTCACTATTAACACAGTTGCTCGAAATCTTTTATATTTTTGCAGATAAAGTTTTGTATAAGTTGGAAAGTGGTTTTTCGTGACTTTGATGAAGTCACTAAATGAAGTGAATGTTTTAGTCTCCTAATTTCTACTTTTCACTATATATCGAGAACCCTACAAATCCTTCTTCTGCTTGGGTTGAAAAAAATTTAAGCTAGATAACCACTGTGAGCTTAACATTGCTTTTGCTTGGATTATTTTCCTTTTCTGCTGAGTCTGATGAAGTGAATGTCCCATTTGTTGAACAGCCTGAGGTTCAGGAATAAGAGCTTTTCCCATATTGGAGTTAAAATGAGGAGTACTATTGTGAAGATACTTACATGTTTCATTTACACGTTGTATGGGCTTGGAAATGCAAATTGTTACCAATCTCATTGCAAGGTAGTAGTTACAGACTCACAATGTAGTGGTTTTTCTGCTTTGGGCCTTTAATTCAGATTTACCCGTTCACTTTTTCTCTGCATGCTGAATGCAGCAATTAAGACATTTAAGGAAATTGGGACTAAGTTAGTAAATGAGAAGAAAAGATTAATCAGGAAAGTACCAGAAAATTACATTCTAATGGAGTAGGCTGGACTGACATCTTGTCTTGAGATCATTGGCTCTACATAGTGGCAGTTCTGATTAATACAATTTTGATCATGTGGAACAAATTTGGGAGATTTACAGATTGTTAGGGACTGTTAATGTCTTTCGCCTGGTCACTCAGTTCAGAATTTATTTCTTTTATACAAATGACTTATTACTTTTAAAAACTGAAGCTGATCTAGGAGAAGAAAGCGGAACTTGTCCATTTTATTTCTGAGTTGAAATGTTGATTTATTTCTGTTGCGTTTCTCCGAGATTCCTAAGCTAGGGTATCCATGGAGTAGTTAGAGTCCTGAGCTTTGGAATCAGCCAGATCTGGGTTATTCTTGTTGCTTGACGTTTCCTGTGATCATAAACAAGTTTTTAATTTTTCTTTTTAGTTTCCCAATCTATAAATGGTCACTATAGGAGCTATTTTTCAGGGTTATTTTGCATTTTATTTTATATATATATATATTTTAAGATTATTTATGCATACAAGAACTGGGGTGTAGGCCAGAGGTGTGGGAGGTGAGAGGATTCACCAGCGACCGAATGGGGAGCAGAACAGGTCGATCTGAAGTACACTGCTGAGAGGCGCAGTGGTCATGACGGGAGAGGTCTGCTGCGCCATGTGGGTCAGCTCCCTGGCCAGGGATCAAACTCAAGCAGCAGTATCTGGTGATAGCTTGATAGTGCTGAGACTTAACCCCTGTGCCACCGGGGAGGCCCCTGTGTTGCATTTTAAGTGAGATATTATATCATGCATTTAGCAGAGTTACCTGGCACTTGATGCACATTCAGTAGATAGTAACTCTCTCTCACTCCCAGGTATAGTCTTAAATTTTCTGGTTCATGGAAAAATGTGATTAAACTTTTTACTTCATTTTTACTCCAAAAGGAATGCATGTTTTTATTTACACTTGATTAGGTGGTTTAGATTTAGTATTTGAAAGTTATTTGTGTCCCATTTGTGATTGCCTAAGCTTAGAAGAAGTAAGTTCTCTATACAGTGGTTATTTGCTATGAATTGTGTGTTTTGAATAGAATGACCATAGGTTATTGAGCAAGTTTCCAATCAAGAGTTGAATTTTGCCACCGTGGATAGAGGTAATACCAAATTTCTGAATGTTTTAGTATGTAAACCTTTTGTAAAGAGATTAAAACAAGGCTTAGTTTCCATGAGATCAAATAATCATAGTCCTTTAAACAATGCAATTGGTGAATTAAAAAGTGTTTTTAAAGTAAGATACATGTAGAAAGTGAGTTCTTCAGTTTATGTCAGAATCAACCTTAATAGTATAGATTTAGGGCCTCTCTGCTGGCCTAGGGGTTAAGTCTCAGCCCTGTTACTGCTTAAAGGCCTGAATTCGCTCCCAGGCTGGGGAGCTAGCCCACATATGGCGCAGCAGACTTTGTCTCTCTCACTCACTGCTCCCTCCGTAGTGTATCTCAGTCATTCTGCTTGTTCTGCTTCCTACTGTCTCTGGTGATTCCTCTCACCCCCACATCTCTGGCCTACACCACAGTTCTTGTACATACACACAAATAGGCATACACGTACAGGTTTAATGTCATTTGTAATATCCTGAAATGAAAACTGAGATTTTTGTTATAGAAATGTTCTCCAATGGTTTACTGTCTTCTAGTAGACAATGTAGCATTTTGCTGCCCTTGACTTTTCAAATAGCAGTAGCCAAAATTGTAGATTTAATATTAATGTTCATTGGGGGGAACCTATACCTCTTACCAGTTAAAAAGGGGAACATACTTCTCTATCACACTGTCTTTATTTTACCTTTCTTATTATCCTGATGTTGTACAGAGACAGTGGGAGGAACTGTTCTATGCATGTGTCAGTAGACTCCTTTCCACATTGATAGAATGTGTAGGCTGTGTTGACTAAGAAAGCAATGCAGGGCCAATGTGACTTTTACACTAGTGGTGTCTCATCATTTCAGTAGGATAGATTAGAAGTTAGATTTATTCAAAGGGTATATTGTTCTTGAGAAAATAGCTCAGAAAATATCTGGCTCAAACATCTGACATTTGCTTCTATGACCTCTTAGAGAATTTTTTAAAATTATTTTAGAGAACTTAGTTGAAAACTGTCATTCTACACATTTATTATTTTATTAGGATTCTATCCCAGTTAATAATTGAAATGCCAGAGTAAAGGCATTGTTTGTTTGTTTTTAATTTATTTATGCATACTAGCTGGGGTGTAGGCCAGAGGTGGGGGGGGGGGAGGCGGTGAGAGGATTACCACAGAGTGGGGAGAACGGGAGGATCTACTGAAGTACACTGCTGGAGGGGAGCAGCTGCCAAGGCAGGAGAGGTCTGCTGCGCCATGTGAGAAGCTCCCTAGCCAGGGATTGAACTTGTGCTGCAGTGGCTGGCGATAGCATCATAGTGCTGAGACTTAACCAGTTGCGCCACCAGGGAGGCCTTAAAGGCGTTTTAATCATTGAAACTATCACTTCTAAAGAAGGCCATCTCTTTTTCAGAGAAACGTGAGATTATTAGGAAATACTTAGTGGACATTTTGCCAGGAAATGGGTATCTTGTAGTGTGTGTTTAATTTCTTAGAGACTTCAGACCTCTACAGAAGTGGAATTAGTATACCCATGAATAATCTTATTTCTTCTATATATCCTTACTCCTTTCCAGCCAGATTATTTTGCAGAAAATCCCAGTCATATTTCATTACCCTCACAGTTTTTATAAATAAACTCGTAAGTTTTTAGTTTGGAAACGTGGGGACTGTGCTTGTTATTGAAAAATATTTACCTATACCTGGGGCCTCCCTGGTGGCGCAACGGGTTAGATGGGGCTGCTAGTTGGATGCCCGGCCAGGGAGTAACCCACATGGCGCAGCAGACTTCTCCTGCCTTGCCGGCTGCTCCCCTCAGCAGTGTACTTCGGTCAGTCTGCCTGTTCTGCTTGCCACTCTGTCTCTGGTGAATCCTCTCACCACCCCACACCTCTGGCCTGAACCCTAGCTTGTATGCATAAATCTTATTTTAAAAAAAGAAAAATATTTACCTATACCTAATATTTTTGAGATGTCAGACCACTGAAAAGAAATAGAACCACTTGTTTAGTGTTCATTTTCTTGATCTTGATCTTGCTTAGCCAGGAATTTAAAGTACAATTGATTGATAATAGTTCCAAATGAGAAAGGTTGGCATTTGAGGTCAAATTCAGCTGAGTGTTGTGCCATATTTAATAGGGTGTTAAAGACTTGGTGAATTGAAGTAGAATTTACTGAGGCATGTACCCTGGCTTTCAGAGACTAGCATACTTCTGAGATGATGGAAGAACATTTGACCTTTTTTAAAAAACTGGACTTTGCTGGTAAGTCTAGCCTTGCCAGGAGTTCAATGCAGAATTCTGAGGCCTCAGAGTAGGTGCGTGCAGTTTACAGAACACCAGAAAAAGACTTCCTGCAAGAAGTTGTGTTTTATCTCAACAAAGCTACTTAAGGGTATGGAATATATGCTAGTTAATGAGTTATTGCTATGGAGCAAAAGAATTTTACTGCTCTTTTGAAGCTATTCTATTTGATGATCTATAAATATATCTTGCCTAAGTTGGAAAGCATTTTCAACCTGAAATGTGTTCTCTCATTGCATGTGACATCCTGTAGTTGTACTTTACAAAAATGACTGACCAGCCAGTTGCTAGCCACATTAGAAATGAAAAGAAAGCAGGGTTGTAAATTTTTGCTTTGTTTTTTTTTTCCTTAGTTGTGTCCAACTGGGGAAAGGTTTTAAACTTTGAAAGTAGCTATCTCTTTCAGAGAAATGTTTCAAATGATATTGGGTGTGGATCTGCAGAACAGGAGTATAGATAAGCAAGTAGTTTGTAAACAGCTTCTATTCTAAGGAAACTAGTCAGTTTATGTGAGCAGACTTTGTGATTCTTTTGGAGTTGATTTTGATATTATAGTTGGAAGATGTATTGACTACCCAAAATAATTTACTTTGTCGAGTTTATTGTATTTACAGAGCCCTAGTACTTATAGAAAATTGGGCAGATTTAGCCATTCTACCTAACATTTACTTTTGGGTATACCTGCAAATTTTATTTATAAATATACGTAAGTAGGAACAAAACCCATGAAGTTCCTGAGGAAAGCTACCTCAGGCATTCTGCTTTACCTAGCATTCATTCTGCTTTAGGGATTACATCTATTTGGAAGTCTGACCAATCTCTTTTTGCTGATACCATTGTATTCCCTCCTTGTTTCAGGTGCTCAGGGCTGAGGGTCACAGGCAAGATTTACTTTTTATAGCTGTTCCCAGGACTTGTTGATAGAAATCACTGTTTTTGCTACTGAAATCCATCCTATGGTGGAATTCTAGGTAGTCTGTTATTTCTGCACTGTGATGGGGCTTAACCCTAATGTCTGGGGGTAAAGTTTATGCTGTGATGGAGAACTCAGGAATAGAGGTGGAACAGAATTGTTGTGAATGAAATACTGAGGGAGCAGTGATGTGGTAGTTTGGGAGTGATGTTTTACTGACAACTGAGGAACATTTTGAACAAAAGTGTTCTTTTCTTGCTCCTTTTTTTCTATGTTGAAATTATTGGGATTGAACTGCTTATCGTACCAGAGGCTGCTAGACTAGTTTATTAGAATTAGTAAACAATGATCATAGGTAATTTGAGGTTTTAAGGTGGGTAATTGGTATCATTGTCGCTGGGCATGTGTTCTTAGTATGTACCATAACCCTTTGATGAGAGTTCCTGTGATTCCATGTAAGCTCTTTATAGAACTAACTGAAAGGACAAATTTTGGTGTGGAGAGATTTAATTCTTAGATAATTATTTTATACTTAAGGATTAAGGTAAGAAGTCATGTTTACATGACTTTTTCATGGAACTTTGGTCCATTCAAAACAAGTTCCTTCATTATTTTTCACTGAGATTGTGAGGTACTATATCTCACAAGTAAGTTTTCTTACCTTTAAATGGGGTAACACCACCTTGCTTACAGGACTGAATGTAAAGACTGGCTGTTACTACATGTAAAGCCCTTTTCATAGTCCCTGATGCAAAGTAAGCACTCAGTGAGTGCTATTATCATCATCATCATCACTATTATTAGTAGAAATTGTAAATACGCATTCCCTGGAAGTAAGCAGATGGTCCTCCTATCTGAAGCACTGCCGAAGGAGCATATCACTCACAAACCCAGCTTTCCTCTGTTCTGTGAAGATTAAAACAACAAAAAATGGCTGGTAGTTAACTTTTTTTTTTAGTTCTCTGGTTCCTTTTGTACCATGTGTATTGTTATAAGCATTTGAGCAAACTAGTGAGGCAATAAAAACATTTGATCTCTAATACCTGACTCTAGTACCTTAAATGTTCAAACAGTACTGGCTAGTTTGCTTTCTTTCTGTTAACTATGGGTTAAATTGCCAAGGTAGGTGGTTATAAAATTGCTTAATTACTTCTATACAAAATTCTTCCCACTCTGCTTGCAGACTCTGTGGCAGCCTTATTCAGGAATTTTTATTTCTTTGGTGGACTTAAAGATTTTTATTAAGAATTAAGACTTAGTTTATATGCCTAAACTGATTCAGATTTATGATGTGTCTTGTTATAAAACCAGAAGCTTGGTGTCTCAGTTATGGCACATTAATCAGCCTTTGCCTCTTCCAGTAGCATTGGGCCTCCATTGCACCTGCTATTTTGTCTTGTAGCTAAGCTTCAGATGCTGTGTTACAGTGGTCAGGCTGCCTATAAAGTCCTATTTAAATACAGGGCTCGGTCTATTTCATATTAAACTTAAACCATCTAAATTCTTTGGAGCCTTTAGAAAACTGTGATAATTAGTTTATATTTAGTTCAGTTAGGCAATGACCATTGTTAGGCATACAAAAGACAGTATAGATTCACCTTAGAAGGCCCTGCCTAAGGCAAGGAGTGGGTCCATGAAGCTTATTGATCAATTCTTGGCTCCTCTTTAATACTGGACTTAAATATTATAGATTAATTAATGCGGATTGTGTTGTATGGAACATCATTTGAAATAACTGAGCCATTGGCTAGAATGTAGGCTGCTTTTACATGTGGAATAGTAAATATAATGTCCTCTGAATTTTTTATTTAAAACACTTGTGTAGTACTTTAAATGAAGCAGTCTGTTCTGGCTCAGTTGTCTTGTGTTTTATTAATTGAGAAGCTCTTTTAGGGAGTTAGAGAAGCTGACATAAAGTTCATATGGAAAAGCAAAAGTGGCCAGTTAAGGAAGAACTGGATAACCTACAAGGGGACACTAACACTGGACTACATAAAAACATACTTTAAAGCCTCTCTAGTTAAAATAGTATGGTACTAGTTGATGAAGAGTCAGTATACCAGTGGGGTAAGCTAGAAAACAGAAATAGACCAAACACCTATGAAAATTTTGCCTGGTAAGTCACAGGGCAAAGATAGACTTTTTAATAAATGATGCTGTGATGACTCAGTAACTGTTTTGAAAAAGATAAAATTAGATCCATACTTCATACCATACAAAAGAAAAAAATCTCCAAATGGATCAGGGGTCTAAATGAAAAAAATAACAGAAACATGCACTTCTAGGGAACCTGGGCCTCCCTGGTGGTGCAGCGGGTTAAGTCTTAGCACTATGAAACTGTCTACAGCCACTGCAGTACGAGTTTGATCCCCCAGCCAGGGAGCTTCCCTCATGGCTCAGTGGACCTCCGCCTAGCCCGCTGCTCCCCTCAGCAGTGTACTTCAGTCAATCTGCCTGTTCTGCTCCCCAGTCTGTCTCTGGTGAATCCTCTCACCACCCCGCACCTCTGGCCTACACCCTGGTTCTTGTATGCATAAATAAATAAATAAATAAATAAATAAATCTTTTTTTTAAAAAAAGAAAAAGAAACATGTACTTCTAGAAGAAAATTCCTTGTAAGAGAAGACTTTATAACTAACTTGAAATCCAAAGGCAATATAAATTTTAGTGAATATGGTGGGGTTACATAGCCCTATATGGGGAAATGTTAGGGCAATTTCTATTCAGAAAAAAGGCAGTGATGCCTATTATCTCTTCCAGTACTCAACTTTATATTAGGGCTTTAACCAGTACAATTAGATAAGTCAGTTGTGGAAGTGTAAGACTTAGTGAGGAAGTAAAGCTATTTTTTATATTTGGAAAGCCCTACAGAACCAGTGATAGAACTGAAGTTCACATGGAAAAGTAAATATGCAAGAATTATTAATGGAGGTCCTTTTCTTTAGGATAACTGGGATGACGATGATGAAGAAAAAAAAGAGGAAGCAGAAGTAAAACCAGGTGAGCCACTGGGGCTCCTCCAATTTTGGTTTTATGTCTTAGTGAGCATCTGGTGCTTACATTAAGACAAATGACAAAATGCTCACAAAATTAAAGATTTTGGTTTTTAGAAACCAGACATTCTTCCATTCCCACTTTGTTCTCTTCTCCCTACATCTCTTTTCTAAACCCTCACCTCAATTGGATACTCTTAAGTGCTAATGTTAAGACAGAGTAGATGGTTTGGCATCATAGTTGAATGATCTGAACCCTGCTAAAAGTTTGTGAGAAGACATGAAGGGAGATATTTGGATTGGGTTTTAAGGGTCAGATTAGAAAGCAGAAAGGAAGAGTCCCAGAACATTGCCATTCTTACTTGCCAGGAAATTACCATATGATATTAGAGCTGGGAGAGAGAGGTTTGGTTTCTTGAAGTATCATGTCTGTCTCATCCATAAAATGAAAAATATTCAGGATAATGGATTAGAACATTTCTTTACTTTCAGAAGTAAAAATATCAGAAAAGAAAAAAATAGCAGAGAAGATAAAAGAGAAAGAACGGCAACAGAAGAAAAGGCAAGAAGAAATTAAAAAGAGGGTAAGTACTATTCAATTCTAAAACAGAATTTTCATGTCAGTAGTGTTTTAACAGGCAGCAGATATTACCTGGCAATTTGAAGGACTCAATAAAGACTATAAACCACCAAATAAGTAAATCCCAAAAGTAACTGAATTTGTGGCTTTTGCAAAAACTGAACCCAGCAGCTTGATGTGTTAGAATGCCTTTTAAGTTTTCACCAAAGTTCAGAAACAGTCATGATTATGTAGTGATCAGAGTCAATGACTTTTTGTCAGTGCCTTTCTTTCTAGTTGTGATTAGTCTTTGCAGTATTATGCATATTGAGTGAACTACAAAAAGTGTCAATTTCTCTGTCATGTATAAGTGTTTTTGCTCTTGATTGCAGCAAGGTCCATGACTGTTTATTGAATAGAAAACAAATTTTCATAATTCAAAAATCAAGACAATATTAAGAAGCACTCTTAACCCCTTTACTCACTTATCTTATTTCTCATCCTCAACCCCAGAAGTAAATAGTGGTTTCTTATGTCTCCAGTGTGTCTGTATTTGGATGTAACTAATATATTTTCATTCCTCTTTTCAGTTTTAACCTTGCTTTATTTGTCATGCGATCTTTGTATATTACATCACAGAGAACTTCCTTATTTTTTCCTTGACTTTCCTTAAGAAAAACTTCAAACATAAAAGTAGAGAATATAGCGTAATAATTATTCACATTACCTAAATTTATTAATATATTGTCATATTTGTTTCATTCTTCCTTTGCTAAAATACAGTCAAGTAAATGGCAAACCTTATTTTTAAATACTTCAGTATGATCTCTAAAAATGTAAGGATCTTTCTTATATGATTCCATACAGAAGATAATGAACACGTTTTTTTAATATTAACTAATAGTTTTTATGGAAAATTTTCCTAATTGTTCCAGAATGTCTTTTACGTAAGAATTATTTGAACAAGGACCTTGCATTGCGTTTGTTGTTAACGTAGCCTGTGTCTCCTTTTTGCTTTAAAATACTTGTTGAAGAGAGTGGACCAACTATTATCTTGCACAATATCCCACCTCCTAGATTTGTTTGCTTGCTTCCTTATGGTTGTAATTTCTTGTAACTTGGCAGTTAAATCTAAAAGCTTTGGTTGGACTACTTTAGAGGTGATACTGTGTGCTTCATATTGCATCACCTCACATTAGGAGTCATGCATTTTCTGTCCTGTTGTAGTGATGCTAAAATTGATCACTCGGTTAAGGTGGTGACAGCCTGATTCTTTTATAAAATTACTTATTTCTTCCTGTAAGTAATCCAGTTTCATATCAACATCAAACCCAATAGTTTTAGTATTACTGATAATCATTCTTAGGGGATTACACAGTGATGATTTTTCTCATTCTATTTCATTTTTTATTGGCTGGCTTTTTTCTTTTGCTATTTGGTTACTTTGAATATGGTTTATACCAGGCAGAGTAAAATCTTAATTCTTTTCCTTTAGTTACCAATTTTCAGCAGAAGGAGAATGTAATAACTTTAGTGGTGAAAAATGGGGGACTTTGTGGGGCTTTTTATCTTTTTTGAGTAACTTACAGACTTAAAGGCCTTTATAAAATATTGTTTTACTCGGATACAGTGATTAGTTTTTTGATGCTCAAAGTGTCCCAAATTTGGCCAGAGGGGGTCTCTTTACGGGTTCCTATCCTCATCCTCATTGACAAAAGACTACATTATTCTTTGGAAACCTTTCTATTTTCTGGTACACTAAGAAATGCACTAAGCTCACCTGCTGAACTGCTTTCATTAGGCCTAGAATCAGCTACTTCTATAAGGTTCCTTTATAATGGGAAATGATATTTAAGAACCAAATCTAAGTGCTAATAGTACTTAGTATTACTGCGGTGGCCTTGCCTTCTAAACTCCTTTTCTTGGATGAGACTGGGAAATAAATGTGTGTAACCTTAGTTCATGTTGATTTTTTTTCTTGTTGTGAAAATCCTGGTTTCTAAAGTTTACATAATTGCTTGTTTTTTAATGCTAACAATATAATTATTTGCTTTTCTGTATTTACTAGCAATGTAAAGTTTAGAGTTCCGTGAGGTTTTTTGTGGATTTAGACTATACTACTAAGGATGGATAAGCATGTGTCACTGTGTTTAGTTTGATACACCTTTTAGAGATATTTTATTTTGCTTTCCATTGTAAGGTTTTTTTTTCCTCTTTATTTCTCTAAACATGAAATCTTCTCAGAAGTCAAATGATACAAAAGTGTTATACTCAAGAAGTTTCTGGCATCCATTCCTGTCTTCTTTACCCTGTTCTCTAGCACTCCTTTTAAGAAACCATTTTTATTAGTTTCTGGTTTACTCTTTCTTTGGTGGTGGGTGGGAGAGAGACTGCTGGGTCATTTTTGTAATCTTGACATTTTTGTAATCTTGATAAATGTTTACAAATTGTCCTCCATATGGGGTTTTACTAGTTTGAATGTCAAGTGTATCCTTTTTCTCCCAGTCAGAAGCATTGTTAGAGGCTTTTTAATAATTTGCATTTGCATATCTAAAAAGATCTATGTATGTATTTCTATGATATTCATTGGATCTTTCTTGTTTGTGTTGGTCAGAATTATACTTATTTTGTATTTTGATACTAGTTACATAAACTTTAAGTATACTCAGTTTATTTTAGGTCAAATATATTCTGTTTTGATGCCGCATATACTTAATCATGTTCAAGGGTACTAAGACAGTTTTTTCCTTTTCCTATTTGGAAAGTTTGAGTTTTTTTAACTTGGCATAATGACCTTTGTTCCTCACTTCATCTCTTCTGTGAGAAACAAAATGTGATCTGTTTCAGAAGTGGATTTCTGAATCAAACTCTTCAAACTGCAGAAACATGGATAACTGTGAATGGCACAAATTCCTCTTGCCTTCCCCCAGTGTTACTATTGAAGATTTTCCCTCATAATAAAAGTAATGCAGCAGCTCTCTTGCTTGCCCGTGATTATGCAGGTGTTTCTTTTCTACCAGCCTTTTCCCTTTGCAAAGCAGCAAATGGTAGCTCTTCTTCCTGTGTCTATGAGGGCATCTTTGAACAGACCTATCCCTTTCAGGGGCAGCTCTTTCTGCCTGCTTGTGTCTTTACTTTGTTCTTTACTTTCTTTTTTTAAATAATAAACCTGCCCTTTTGGATATTAAAAAAAAAAGTGATCCATATTTGTTATAGAAAATTTAAAAAGTTCTCAGAGGCGTGGGATTGAGAAATAAGTGACAACTATTGTTTTTAAATTTGTTATGTTACTTTTATAATATGATAAAAGTTAAGTTGGAAATGTTTACGGGGTCTTTGCAAAAAGCTTGTTTTTTATATTTGCATAGTATTGTTGTGAATATCCATATTCTGTTTAACCATTTTTTGGAACATTTTGACTGTCTTTAAACTTATTTGAAATTGTAAGTAATGCTCCAGTTGACTATCCTTTCGGTTAAACATTTGTGTGCATATTTGGTTTCTTAAGATAAATACCTAGAAGTGGTATTAGAGCATCTAATCTAAAAATATTTTAAGATCCATATTACCAGATTGCCCTAGAAAGGTTGTTGAAATATGCAGTTTTAGCAGTATGTGAGAGTGCCATTTTTGCCTAATCTATAGTTTCCATTCCTTATTTTTAAAAAAAGGCTATAGAAGTAATCCCAGTCTTTCCAGGTTCAGATTGACAAGATCAGATTGGTTCTGATCTTGTCACTGTCTTAATATTAGCTATGTTGACAATCTGTTACCATACCAGGTTGCTTTACATCTTAGTGCTTTTTTTCCTGTAAAATTGGGATAAAAATACCTAGTGGTTTAGAAGAATGCCTGAAATGTATTAATCACTTCCTAAGTGTTTTGTTATTTATATGTGCTTATTGAAAAGAAAGTCATACTATACAGATAGCTACTGAGCCTGTCATAATCCCAGCACTTTTAAAACTTCATTTTTTTTTTTATTAGTTAGAAGAACCTGAAGAAGCTAAAGTACTAACACCAGAAGAACAGTTAGCAGATAAACTACGGCTAAAGAAATTACAGGAAGAGTCAGACCTTGAATTAGCAAAAGAAACTTTTGGTAAGTGGGGGTGTGATTGCAGTGTAATAATGAAGTTCCATGTGAATGTCTCAGTAATTATGAAAGTTCAGAAAACATCTTTTTTGAAGAAACATGATAGTGGCTAATTTTAGACATTAAAAAGTAGTTTTTAATCGTATTTGAGATGTCATTACTTATAAGGAGGTTGACTATGATTCATGTTCAGCTTTTCGAGTAATATGTTTCAAGTATCAGAAAATTACTCAAATTAAAAAGTCACTGGACCCAAATAAAGTATACTGCTTTGAATGTATTTATCAGCTGGATAAAATTTGGACAAAACATGAAGTCTGTAATGTCGAGACTTAAATATTGAACTTACTGGAAAACTGGCCTTCGTCTTAAGTCTGGATAAGAATTAGACAGTGCCATACCGGTCTTGGTGGGGCATTTAACTTAGGCTCTTGCCCTAAGTCATTTCTTGCTCATGGTAATTTCATTCTCTTGTCCTTTGGCCCTCACCATGACCTATCCCTAGAGAGCTTCCATTTCTGTCATGCCTACACCTGTGGTTAGTGCATGAGATAGAAGGGTGAATATTCAGGATCCTGTAAATAAGTTCACAGTGTACTAGCAGAGTTACGTGGCACAGATGGAAAAAGAAAGAGACAAAGGTAAAGAACAGTTAAAGGTTCTCAACTTCATTTAACCATGTTTTGGTCATCACTTATTGAGTGCTTTTTAGAGTACAAGATCATGTTTAGACTGCTGGATAAGACTATTTCTCAGTGGGTCTCTGGCAATCTCAAGAGTTGCTGTGAATGATCCTGTACACTGGTATGCTTGGCATGTCTCAGTTGCCCTCGTCTCATTACAGAGGGCACTCTGCTATTATCCTGTGTCTTCATAGGATGGTAAAAGCAAACAATGTGTATATTACAGAGAAGGGTTTATAGGGTACTCATAAAGCCTGATATATGGGACACCACTCACAGATTAAAAGGCAAAAACACGCATTCATACAGCCATTGTTCAGTTAATAGAATTTCAGTGTTGTGTTTCTCATACTAAAATAATGAATCAGTGATGTTAGCTAATTTGATATTGAGGCGGATACAGAAATGTAGTTCTCTTTTAGCCTAGAATCCTTTTAGGCCAGATTAATTGTTCTGTTGCATTTAACACACGGTTTACCCCTGCTTAGCTTTTTGAATTAGCTAGCTAGCCTGGACTCTTTGACAGGAGCCAGTTTTGTTTTGCTTTTTTTTCTTTCTCTTCTTCATTGTGTGGTATTCTTGAACAGGCTCTTTAAGGGCATCCTTTTTGTGCCAGGGATTCCTTTAGCAGTCTGGTGAAGCCAGTGGGCCCTTGCTCAATATATGTTTTTAAAAATACAAAAGACATAGGATTTTACTTACACAGGAAATCTGTTATACTGAAATAGAGATATAAAAATCTTAAAGTTTTAATTAGTCATATAGTAGTTTTGTGCTTTATTGCGTTAAGATCTAGTGGTAGGTCTAATGAGTATGTAAGTTGAAAGATGACTGACCAATACTTCAAGTTTTTTCAGTAACAGTAATGTGATAGGAAAGTATCTGATCTCTTGATTACAGTCAGTCAGGTTTTACTGATACTACTATGGTTATTTCCTGTAATCAAAATGTTAGGAAGTACTAGAGGTTAATAAAAATAAAATTGTGGCTCCCCCACTCCCCATACAAACTCATAGATCCCTTGAATTCTGCCCAAGGACTCCAGAGGACCCAGGTTAAGAATCTCTGCTTTAGAAGGAAAAACCAGGGTTATTTACATAGTTTAGTTTATAAAACTATTAAAAATCTGATGTTTTCAATGCTCCCTTTCTCCTACAGGTGTTAATAATACAGTTTATGGAATAGATGCTATGAACCCATCTTCAAGAGATGACTTCACAGAGTTTGGAAAGTTACTAAAAGATAAAATTACACAATATGAGAAGTCACTATATTACGCCAGTTTTTTGGAAGCCTTAGTTCGAGATGTGTGTATTTCATGTAAGTAATTCTGCTCTCTAGTCCCTATGGGTGGATTTAGTAAGGGCACGTCATAGGAGGATAGAAGTTGACATTTCAGATGCTGTAATGTAGATCTGGGATTTTGCTTTTTGGTAGTTACATTGGGAATGTCGTTCTACAAATATGATGAATTTGAGTGGTTTTGTTTTGAGGCCGCCTTAATGTTTTTATTTTGGCTTCTAAAAGAGATCTAGGCTTATTGGTACAGCAGGTAAGAAAACATTATTAGCTTTTTCTTTAATTATGTGAGAGGCTGGGAAGGATCTTTTTCTGGAAGTGGTCTCTGGGCATACAGCATTTTAGAGGTAGGTGAGACTATTACATATATCCATTTTACAAATGAGGGAGCTCTGACTGGGTACAAGTTGCTCAACAAGAGCTGGCATCCATTCTCTGGGTCCATGGGTGTGGTTCCATGTTCTGATACAAGTCATACATTGCAGGGGCAGGGTGTGTGGGGGTGAAAACCAGGAGTGGTGTGGCACTCTGTGGAAGGGACTGGTTTTGCTAGTCTTTTCTGTTTTTAAGTTTGAGAAAAAGGGATTCTACACAATGAATTTTAAATTGGGTTTTCATTGAAAAGTTACTAAGCTGGAGATGCTGAATTCACATTTCTATTCATATACTAAATATGTATATTGAATATAAAGTTTGTCCTGTTTTTGAAGGTGCTCTCTGAATATTGTCAAAGCTGAGTACTTTCTTGGTAACTAAAACTGGCATTTGTTTCCAGCTTTATATTTTTATGAGTATGTAATGTCCACCTAAACAGGTCTGTCTCCTTCCTGGTAGGATGCTAAGATTTCTGAGATACATATTTTTTTTTTAAGTTTTTTTATATACGTATATAAAAACTGGGGTATAGGCCAGAGCTGGGGGTGGGGTGCAAGGATTCACCAGAGACAGAGTGGGGAGTAGAACTGGTGGATCTACTGAAATACACTGCTGAGGGGAACAGCGGGTGAGACAGGAGCCGTTTGCTGCGCCATGTGGTTTAGCTCTGTGGTTGGGGATCCAACTCATGCTGCAGTGGCTATTGGTAGCTTGATAGTGCTGAGACTTTTAGTCCTCTGCCACCAGGGAGGCCCCTGAGATATATTTTCATTCTCATTTCTGTGCTAGAAAATAGAGACTCCAAGAGGTGAGGAGTTGTCACCTGTAGTTTTTAGAATTGCTGGTCCTCCCTGAGCATCTAGGATGTGTTACGGAAAAGCAGGATGGTAGGCAGCATGTGAGCTGTACAGACACCTCTTTGGTGATTATGAAATACATGTTTTGGTTTTAAGTTGCCATTTACTTCAGATAGTTTTGATTTGTGAGCCTAGCTATAGACTAAATGATTTCTTTACCATGTTAATAGGAGCAGTTTATCTCTTTTAATGTTACCAAACTTAATGGGCAAGCTAGATTTCTCATGGCATTGTGGAAGAATGTGTATTTTGCTTTTACTTATTCCCAAAATGCTTAAAAATTAGTGGTATGCCTATTTTTTCTATTTTTTTTTTTTTTTTTAGTGGAAATTGATGACTTGAAAAAGATAACCAATTCATTGACTGTACTTTGCAGTGAAAAACAGAAGCAGGAAAAGGTAAGAAGAGCAAGCTCAGGGATACTACAATGTGTATTACATAAGGATTGAGGGGGTGGAATAGAGAGTATGGGCATGATATTCTCAGCAGATGAAGGAATTTTAAACCTAAGCAGTTCAACGTTTAAAATAGAATTGGAAAGGACTGTGAGTACCATTACTTTCTTTTGTTTATAGACATGGTTTTTTCTTAATTAATATTACGTCTGCCGGGTTAGGTCTGGGCTCTTCGGAGAACTAAAATTCTTCTGGGAGCAGAGGCTTTGGTGTCTCCATAGGGGTTGCTATACCTGATAAAATGCCCATAGTATAAAGTCTCATGACTGAACTCTCTTTCATCTTTAGCAAAGCAAAGCCAAAAAGAAGAAGAAAGGTGTGGTTCCTGGAGGGGGATTAAAGGCCACCATGAAAGACGATCTGGCAGATTATGGTGGTTATGATGGAGGATATGTACAAGACTATGAAGACTTCATGTGACATTTTACCTTCTCTGGTGTCTTCTTTCTGTTGCCCACAATCCCTTCAACATGTAGCACAACTTCCTTTCCTTTCAGTTCTGCCAAATGCTACAATCAGAAGTGCAGTATCTTTTGTGCTGGTTATTTTAACCCCTTGACACTTAGGTGCTAATGTGCAAATGAGGGAACTTGGATCTTGCTGCCAAGGGGTTAAAATTGGGAACCTCAGTTGCTACTAAATCATAGTTTTAAAGTCAATCCTAATAATGTTGTCATTGTTGCTATTTGATTCCATAGCAGCAGCTACTAAATTGGAAACAAAGGTTGCAACATGACAAAAAATTGTGTAGTATTTACCAGCACCATTCAGTAATACAGCCTTAACCATACCTCCTTGAACTACTTCATAACTTGTCAAGAAAAGCAGTTTGCAGCAAGGGCATGTGGTGTGCACCTAGTATTAAAATTGCTTTGTCTTAAAATTAAGCGTGAGGATATTAAAAATACATTGTGAAAAAGACTTTTTTCTCAGAGTGAAGATACGACGGCTGCAGAGCACTAGTTTGAAACTTAAAAATTAAATGACCAAATCCTCCAACTTTGAAGCTGAAGAAGGTAAACCTCTCCATTTATTGCGTTATAAGTTGTGCAATCTCTTGACTGCATAAACTGTCTATTTCTTTATATTTATCAGACTATTCTACTGATGAGTGCTTCATATGGGGGAGGGAAGCCCTTTACCTGTTTTATTTGCCTGATTTTAAGTGTCTGAGAAACAAATCTCCTTTGTTCTCCTAGACTGCAATGAAACAACTTTAACAGGGTTTTGGCATTTTTTTCTTTATAAAACATGCTCAGCAAACTGCACCAGTTAACTACAGTTTGGTAAATTGTTATGTTAACAATTATGACATCTGCAGTGTTTTATAAAGCA
This sequence comes from Scalopus aquaticus, assembly GCA_004024925.1. NCBI lineage: Eukaryota > Metazoa > Chordata > Mammalia > Eulipotyphla > Talpidae > Scalopus > Scalopus aquaticus. The sequence continues at coordinate 55,995 of PVIJ01001219.1, read as the reverse complement.
ACTAATATAATAAAATCACTATTGTGAGGACTTAAATTTTGTGTTACCTCCCAAGAGATATTTTTGGAGAATCTAGAACACAGCTCTTGGGACTAGAGTTCTCTAATACTTGTAACGCTTAGCAAATGTTTGACAGGTAGTTGCAGCTTTACAACAAAAATGATTTGCTGGGTCCTTAATAGTGTTACCCTGGAGCAACAATGGTATACAGAACTGCCTTTTTCTTATTTATTTGGGGAAATTGTTTAGGTACTAAGGCTTAACTTTAAGTATCTAAAATAACTATTTACTTGAAGTAATTTGAGCTTATAACTCAGGTTATGGCTGTAAACAGATTGGGTGATGATCTTTATATTATATATTGTCTTTCAAGTGATTTAACCAAATTTGTGGTTGGAGTTTTATTTTTTTAACTGTCACAATCAAAAATAGGGATAGAATTTAAAGTTTTTAATTTCTCTTACATAGGAAATTGGAGCCAAAAGTTCTTAGGCCACAAAGTGGAAGACAGGACCATCTAAATGATTTTAAGAATTAACAAAGCAGTGACTACACAGCAATAATTATAACAAAAATTTTAAGGCAGACAAGGGCTTAGATATCCTTAGCCGTAATAATGACATAAATGAATTTAAAATTTATTTTATTACAGAGATCAGTTTCTAACAAATGGAAATGTATCATCTGCTCCTTAACTGTGTAAATAATATTAAATTCCTTTGAAACTGGAACATGCAGGCACAGGTATTCTTTGCTTAATATTTTATCTTAAAGGAGAAGCCATCCTGAGGAACATGGAGCTTTTGCTCTTAATACCAATATCTACATAAAGTGGTAAAAATGAAACACTTTTAAATAGGAATTTTCTTTTGAAAATTCTGTCATCCTTTACCCACGATTCACAAAGAACTGGTATGTTCAAAGATCACTAGTATAGTCTACTCTGATCATAAACATCTGTCAGTACCTTATTTCAGTTAAAACAGGCACCTAAGAAATCTTGGCAGTGACCACCCTCATATTACCTGAATCCAGCTAAGTTGCTAACATGTCCTTTAGACAGCAACCTGTTTGAGGGTCCTTCAGAAGCACATTTACAATGTCATAAAATTTGTGTTCGTATGCCAGCTTGTAATACAAGTAGATATCTTCACAATATGTGAGTAATTTCTTCAGGTTTTTCACAGCTGAGTCAGTAGGCTGATGTTGTTTGTATCTGGACAAAGAAACATAATGTACAGGTTGAGATTCTGTATGTTGAGTGAAGACTGTTCGCTCTGTCACTGTCGCTACCTACAGAGGAGAGGGTCCTGGAAAAATGACCTTAGAGTAGTAGTGGTGGTGCCTGGTAAACACTGACATTACTTCATTAAAAATGACTGTCTTAATTATAAAAATGTCTTAATTAGCAAGAGTTCGGTACTCCACAGAGGACCGCTGATGTTTATCGTTTTTGGCACCAAGGCATGGTGAGTTGCAATCCTCCCATTTTAAGTACAAAGCATCATAAGCAAGCTGTCCTCATTCATCTGTTTGCATAAATTTGTGGGAAGATTTTTTTCCTTGTGGGAATCCTTAAAATCTCAGCCATTTCAACCAGAGGTAGCCACAGGCATGTTAGACTTAACCGTAAAATTCCTACCCATCTTACCTCAAAGCAGAGGCATTTTAATACTTACTTCTTTGAAATCTCTTCAAATATATTGGATCTTAATAACTTTTGCTGCTTAAATTCTTCCAAATAATTAAAGTCTCCTTTAATAATCACTTGTTGGTATAGAATTTCAGCCCAATCAGGAACAAAGTCATAGGCCTCAGCCACAATAGAAGCCTTAAAAAGATGGAGGACACTTATTTGATGTAAAACTGAAGGCAAACTGTTCTATAAAACTTAATACTGTACACGCTGCTGCAGTGAATGTGACTGTTAGCAATTGTTAAAAAGGTCTATGCATTATTGGGGCTGGTGAGAAGTGGTGTTAGGTTTCCTCACAATGGTTTAATAAAATTGCTGAGAAGGAGTACTTTTCTCACTAACCTTACTGTAAAAGGCAAAGTGAAAGGGCTGAAACAGCCTTCCAGAAGCCCTGGCTCCCTGGGCTAACTCAGGGGCACCACTGTAGAAGCACCAGGTCTATCTAAGAGATGCTCAAGGGATCAGTAGTAGGGATGTTTCTCTGAACCTCAACTGTCCATGGGGGAAAGGTGTGTCTACCTCTGCTGATCTAACCTTGTAGGGAAGGAGACAGTACCATCTTACCACTCTACAACATCTGCCCTAACAACGGGTTACTAAAAGCACTGCCATGAAAAGGTAATCAGACAGCAGGGTCAGAACTGGACTGTCCTGGTTCTGTCACTAGTCTTGAGATTTAGGCAAGTCACTCAACCTCTGAGTCTCAGGACAGCAGGAAGGAGCAAGCTGGCAGCGCTGGCTAGATTTTTCTTCCTTGCTCACCTGGTAGAACCGAGGTAGGGTCATGATACAGTCCATCAGCCTGTGGGGGCTCAAGTTGATAAGCATTGTGTTCTGGCCAGTGTTCAGGAAGTGGATCTGCAGTGTTATCAACTTAGTGAGCCGGTGACAGTGCAAGGCCTGTCGAACACAGGAGTCCTTGAGGGACAAAGGTGGAGGGAGGGATAAGTAGAGAAACACTTTGTTGCCATCATTTCCATGAACCTGCCCAGCAACTGAACTTACCCCTTCTGCCACTGGTGGCCATGAATATCCACCCCCTCTCCCATCACCCTTTTTTTGAAGCGCCCCCAGACAAGATCAGTGATTCCTACTGCAGACTGTCTCAGGGCCAGTCTGGAATAAGACTCCATGGTTACCTTGGCATAACTCTCTGCTGCATCCAGCATCAGAGTCAGGGCTTTCAGCAGCAGCTGCTTCAGTTGGTACCCATCCTTGAGGTTGTCCTCTGCAAGGGAGTAAAGTTTGCTGCGTGTGTCTTGACTCCTAGTCAAGCCACTTACTGTGGTGGTGTGCCAGACTAGAAACATCCTAGCTCATGTTCACAGGGAAGCAGGTATGTCTCAAGTGAGGCTACTGGGTCACAGGTGCACACACCCTCATTTTACTTTCGAGTAGGACTCAGTGCCCTGTCTGAAACATTAAGGCGGGTGTGCACAGCATCAGCATACTATGTTCCTGATAGGTGCACCCTTGGATGCACAGGCTACCAGAAGGACAGATGCCTTCCAGGTGTCCCTCTCCACCTTCCATCTATCTGCCCAGCTCAGGCCCTGCGGAAGAGCTGTTGGGTCAGCCAATTGCACAAGTTCTTAGGCCATAAGAACTTTTCCTGCCTGGCAGCACCGCCCTGGGGGTGCTGCTTGACCTCTGCTCACCCCAGGGTTGAGATTCAATCAATTTCAGTTGGATGCAGGCAGCTGCCTCGTGGTTCTCCCCAATTTCCCGGCACATGCTGAAGCACAGGGCGATCATATTATGCTTTTCGCTGTCCCCTGGGCGGCAACGTTTGATGTAATCCAGCAGAGCTGTCTTCAGGGTACCACTCTGCCCCAGGAAAAAAAAGGAATAACAAGGTCTCAACCAGGGACTGCAGGAAGGAAGGATGGGCTGAGTGGTTCTGAAAGTTACTAAAAAATAACCAAGAAAAAGGAGAAGATGAGCAGAAAGTTAATGATATCCTGTGGATAAGGAAATAGGCACATCTCTACTGGTGAGAGAATGAATGGTGCCACCTGTCAGAAGGAAGAAGACTTAAATGCATCTGTATTTCTAACAATTCACTTCTAGGGATGTATCCCCTAAGAAACAGAAAAGTGCTAAGATGAATGTAACAGGGATGCTTAGTAGTAAAAATCAGAAATACGAACTAATCTGGATGTCTAGAATAAATAGTAAGAATACCATGACCTGTTAAAATCGCTATAGACGGGAAATAACTGGTGATATTCTTACTAAGTGAGAAGAGCAAGCTATTTCATGTCGGCACAGCATAGGTTCTGTTTTTAAAAAAATGTCAATATGTGTTGGGTCCATGTACACAGGAAGGGCTGCCTCCAGATAGTACATGGACACGGCCTTTTCCTGTGTTCTGTTTTCCAAGTGTCTTATACTGAATATGTATTACTTTTGTAATCAAGAAAGTAAGTTATTAAAAATATTTAAATGCAGAAATAAAACTGCCTCAATTTAAAAAACCCCTGGGGATCCTAGAGGTGTACCTGTGTTTAGGGCTTGTCCTCTCCTGACCAGTGAGTGAACTGGTCTGTCCTGAAACTAGCCCAGTATTGAAGAGTTTTTCTGCCTTTGTCTCTTAATCCTGCTTGGCTGGGCCCATCTTCTTGAGGCCAAAAGTATACCTCACTTTTAAAATCTGAACTCACAGGTGAAGTTTTCTAAACCTGGCCGAACAAATTTCTTTGAAACGGGTTCTGTGACTGACATGCCTCGTCACATAGCAGACGGAGGACAGACAAGCGCCCGGAGCCCAAAGGCATTTGCTCCCAAGCTGCCTCCTTGCTCATGACAAACATGCCATGGCTTTCCAGGTGCAGCCTTGCCATTCACTCCGTAACACTTCTCAGCAAGACACTTTTCCCTGCTACCTGAAAACTCCAAGAATCCTTAGCCACAGCCTCCTGAGCTGGTCAAATGCATTTCCATGGGGCTTTTGCCCTGCCAGGACCAGCATTCAGAGAGTAGAGGCAGGTGACTGACGAGCTGAGCGGAGGTGGACAAACTCCTTTTCTTCATTCTGTCAGCAGGTTGCTACCTGGTCTGTACTCTGTAACCATAAGCTTCTGGCTACAGTCTGTGTCCTTAATTTCCTCCCTCATATCCCAGCAGGACCCTGACCGGGATGATTCCTGAGAAAATTTGAGGCGCCTGAATGTCAGTAGTACTTGTCACCCTAGAAGTCAAAATACTGTACACCTACCGGATCCAACTTCTTCCTCATCAGCACTTCGAAGTAGTGCTTTTTATGCAGCAAATCAAATATGTATGTCATCTCATTGTACCTTCCGATGCCAGTGAGGAGACGCACCTGAAAAGGGAGAGAGGGCAGCTTAACTGGCATCACTTGGAATTCTCTGAGCAAGACCATTGCCTTCATCAGTTTGATTGCTTTAAAATACCAAGCTCACCTCCTTCACACCTATATACTCAACACGGGGCTCCTCTGGAGGATTCAGAAATGCTAGTCGTTGACACACCTCTGGCTGTCCCTCTTCCGTTGTATCTAAGTGTGACTATCGGGGGCTGAAGTGCCATCCTCTGGGGAGGCACGAGAGACTTGAGTTGTCAGCTCATTTATATTCAAAGATAAGAGGTAGGGCTATACCTTGTTTTGAGGGAATAGATACATTCTTACCTCTCCAGAAAAGGCAACTGCCCTGGCAAAGGGCAGATCATGGTAGGAACCCTTTGGATTTTGCTCCTGTGGAGCAGTCTGATTCTAACAAATGATGACCTGGAGCAGAGGGTTGAGCTGCCCGGGCTGCCTGCCTGTCAGTCCTCTGAAAGGTCCCTCTGGGTGGAGGGTGGTGGGTGAGGGGAGTTACTTACCACTAGTCCATACTCCTCGTTAGGGGCTAAGTGGTTGTCGGTGAGCAGCCGGGCAGCCTGCAGGACTCGGATGATGCCCTCCATGTGGCATGTCAGCGTGAAGCAGTGATGGGCCAGGATCAGCAGCTCTGTGGCTGGATAATGTAAGACAGGATTGTGAACCAGGGCACCCACCGTCTCGCTTGATGCTGGCAGGAGGGTGAGGGACCCGGTACAGCCAGCCTGTCAGGAGACGGCTCTCACCATCCTCTGGAGCCCCTCGCCACCTCTAAATTTTGTCAGAGCACAGGGATTAGCTCTTCTCAAAGACAGTCACATGGTGACTGCTGCTCCAACTGGCTCAACAGCCACAGCAAGGAACCCTTTCTTTGTAAAAATGGAGAAAGACCCTGCAGACAAAGTGATGGGAGTACCTGCCAACAGGGCCCAAGGATCTCTCTATCTTAGGGTCTAACAGAGATTAAAAGATTAGGCCACATCTCTTAGCATCTAGTCAAGTGCAATTTGATGTGGTGCACTTCTGCTGGCTTTCTAGATGAATGCAAGATTGGATTACATACAAATTTAGAGCTACTACAACCATTGTAAGTAAAATTAAAAAGCAAATGGAAAAATTTGCACTTTTCAAGAGAGAAAGGTGTTCCCATCCTTACCACTTGCCGTGCCCTCGGGCCGTCACACTGTACAGCCCTGCCCCAGCTGCTGAGTACTGAGCAACCCTGATGACTAAATCCTTCAGGACTTGGTTTGGACATTTCCTCACAAAACCTTTTTGACCCCATCAGTCTGGTACCTTTTGCCCCCCAAGACTATATATCACCCCTACAGCCTGTGCTTCAGGGACTGCTGTTCAGCTTGTTCACCATCTACCCAATTAAAGAGTACCTGGCACAAAGCCTGTGTTGGGTAAATCGTGTAGAATGGTACAGAAGATACACAGAATACATTTTAAAATTTTTACGAATATCTAAAACTTCATTGAGCAAAAAAAAAAATACATAAACACATTGTAACTAAACAGCTACTGAGGTGAGCAAAAACAAAAATACATAAACACATTGTAACTAAACAGCTACTGAGGTTGGAAGAGGTGCCGGGCCAGAGTGTGCAGAATCCAATTTAAGGCCAGCAAGGATAGAGTTTTTATCTTAGCTTTTCTATCACAGAGTTTTAGTCATGAAGACAATATCACTGGGCAGCATCCCAGGAAAGAAAAATCCCTGAGCTAGAAAAGAATGTGGTCTCCATAAATTGGTTTAGTGGAAACAGTCTTTCCTTATATTTGGAAGACCTGGCCTAAACATTAAGCATTTCAACTACAAATGGCATAGTATGTTCTATTAGCCCCCAAAGGATCCCAAAATGCACCCCTGAGTCGTGACCAGGTACTCCTAGTCCCTTCACCTTAACATGGGGCCAGAATGACATATAGATACTATTATGCAAGGATAAAACATTAAGTTTCAAAGTTCATAAAACACTCTTTTCCTGTTGTCTTTGATAGTTAAGTATTTTTTAAGCTTGAATTGTCTGAATACTTTTAATTCTTTACTTCAACTGATGGCAATAGGAACTGTCATAGAAAGAAGTAGCAGTTGGCAAGTCACTTCACTTCTCAGTTCAAATTTCTCCAATAACAAATCTGTCTGCAAACACGTTTATCAGTTCTCTGACTAGTGTCTATCAAATTCTGATGGAAGAGAGGCAAAGAACTTGTATTCTGCTAATGTTGCCCAAGTGCTCACGGGATGGTTCGGAAGGCTATTTTAAAAATAAAACTGTTCAACCTTTTAAAGTAATCGCCATTTACTTGTTCACTAAACATCAGTAACATGCCTGTTCAGGGTCTATCTAATTTGCAAAGTAGGGGCCTCCCTGGTGGTTAAGTCTCAGCGCTAACACTGCTGCAGCCTGAGCTCAATCCCCAACCAGGGAGCTAACTCAAGTGGCGCAGCAGACCTCTCCTGTCTCCCCATTGCTCCCCTCAGCAATGTATTTCAGTCAGTCTGCCTATTCTGCACCCACGCTGTCGCTGGTGAATCCTCTCACCCCCTGCACCTCTGGCCTATACCCCAGTTCTGTATAAAACAAACAAAACAAAACACTGCTATTTAAAAACAAATGTGCAATGTAGAATGGGCCCCAAGAAATGATACTTTAACACACTGTAAGGGGGAGCGAGAAGTTAATTTCCCCCCCTGGAGTAAAATTTGGCTATAATATATAAATATGGGCATACTCTTGAATCATGAATTTATCGTGGTCATGTGTATAGATGTGCCTTTAGGGATGTTTGTCAGTGTGTAAAGTGCAGTGCAGAAAATTGGAAGCAATCTAAAAGGTCCCATGTAGGATATATATTTTTTAACCACATAGAACAAAAATACTGTGTAATCAGTAAAAATGTTAGTCAATGTCATGGAAAGATGTTAATGACACCATACTCATAAAATAGCTATAAACAGTGTGCATAGTATAATGCCAGTTTTGAAAAATGAAAACCCAGAGACTTGCCTAGAAACAGACCCAAGGAACACAGCCCTGCACATCGCAGAAAATGAGCAGGCTTTGAAATCACATAGACTAGGTTCAAATACCAGCTCTGCCACTTCATAATTAGGTCAGTTAACTTCTCTAAGCTTTGCTTCCTCTCTTTTAACATGGAAATAATACCCATTTTGCAGGGTAATGTATAAAAATAAGTATGTCAAAAGTTAAAAGATAACCTTTTGTGTGATTTTATATTTGGAGCTGCTTTTCCATATAAAATTTCTGCAATGAACCTTTGGCTTTCTACCAAGAACTTACACATAATGGAGGGGAAGGAACCCAGAACAGGGACGGGATGAAACTGAGTTTTGGAAAGACTAACTCAGGAAGACTTATTGGACACCTATTTGGAATTTAAAAAATGAGAAAATAGTCAAGAACTTACTGCAAGCCAGTTCCCCATGAGGAACAGAGGAAATCTTATCCAACAACTTCATGCCTACTAATGTGCGGTCTTGGCACAAAGTAGTCAGCTGAAGAAATGTCTGGCTTTCTTCTGCTTGAGTGAACACCTGTTTGTGTCCTGTACAGGAGAAAGGGGCTGGTTTTTACCTTGAGAGAGTTGACAGATCTGAGCCTCATGCCAGAGGCCCACTCTGCTCAGGCCTGGGTACCAGGGATGGTAGGTCTCCACACAGCCCTCTTGCAGAGCAGATACCTTTGCCTAGTGCTCATCTTACAGGACGAAAGTTCCTTAGGTCACAGCTGCTCTAAGCATAATCACAAAACAACAAACAAAAAGCAACAACAAGAGAAATGTAATTTACTCTCCTAAGTGCAATCTGGTAACTAGTGAGGGCAGCGTGAAGGACATATACGAGCGCAGCTTCCAAATTCTTAAAACTCAGAACTTGAGAGTGACTGGGCAGGTCTGGAGGGCAGGGCACCTGTTCCCTCCGATGAGGTCAGCAGCTCCCGTTTCACCTCTTCAGCCACAAGGTCAGCCACTGTGCCTGGCTCGAGGCCCTGGGCGCTGATGAAGGCCTGGGCTCGCTTGCATCGGTCCGGCTTCTGGGAGGCTAAGATTGTCCGGACCACGGCCTCCCCATCCTGGATGGCGACATCTGTGTAGGAACAGCCCAACTCCTGAGAGGAAGATAAAGCCAAAGATACAAACTAGGAAAAAGCTAGCAAAAGACAGCCCTTCTAAAATGTGATGTGGACAGACTATCGTTCTGAATTTAAAGATCTATCACACTGAGGAGGAACCTTAGTACACACTGTTTTCTAATCCTTTTTACTGCTTCACTGATGCGCCAAACTAGAAAAAGGTTTGTCTTTAGAAAGCATCAGGTAACTTAACGTCTTGTTGAAAGCTGAGCTCTTCAAGTGTTAAGAAATGCAAACTGAGTAGAAGGCAAAGAGCCCTTCCTCACGGTTCCCACAGGGTTCCCAGTGCTCAGTTTTATTTCTCTCATGCTCTTCCCACTTCACTTAGAGTCTACTATTTTTCTCCTCAATCAACACAACCCACAATCAACCCCCTGCCTGCACCTTCCATTTATTTTATTTGCAAACTTATTTTGAGCTCTCCCACACATGGAAACTCCAAACAACCCTAAAGCAAAACCTAAGATTTCAGAATTAAAAATCGTCATCTATAGATCAAAAACCTGGAGCCCAGAGAAGTGAAGTGTCTTGCTCTTGCTTTTGGCTGACTGAGCTGCAGCCAGGACTCAAATCACCCTAGATCTTGGCCTGGAGTCTTCCATTCTATTCCCTGGGGATGGATTTAAAGTGCCAACCTCCTGATAAGAGCTCTACTCACAGGTGACAACCATTACCTGAAGGGCATGACTTGGCAGTGTCCAAAATTCCCCCTCCAACTTCCCATTTCAGTCTCAGAAGGAGTTTCCTCTGAGGTCCCGCTCTTTGACACATACCTTGGCAAGTTCATACAGGCAGAGGACCTGTCGGCAGTAGCTCTTCCCGTGGAGGCATTTGCTTATCAGAGTTTCCAGATGAGTCACCACTTCATCGCTGGGGGGCAGCATCACAAAGGACTGACTATCTAAACTTGAAGCTGGACACAAATACAGGTATGAGGACTTAAAGCAGGCAGAGAAAGGCCTCTCCCCAGACCACTAGACTCCCATCTCTGCTCAGTGTCCTGTGCTGCACCCCCATGACCTCTCCTGGGTCTTGGATCACTTCTGACAGGACTCACACCCCACTTTAACTTCTTTCATTGCCTTCTTCCAGGAAATTCCAGTTCTGAATACTTCAAAGGCCTTATAGGCTGCAAAAAAAACTCAGTTACCTATAATAAACACTCTAGAGCTCATCAACAAAGATGTCGCCTAGACTTTCCTCACACACACCTTGTCACAATTTCCCCTCTTATCAAATAAGTCATCAGATTTAGCTGACTATCTCTAAAACATCTCTCCCAACACTGCTTCAGTTCAAGTCTTCACCACCCTGCATCTAAGACTTACTGTCTCCTGCTACCAGCTTCCCCTTTGCTCAAATCAATCTTACACACACTTAGCAGGATCTTTCTAAAATGCAATCATAAAAATCTAATATCATCTGGATAGATACCTTAAAGGCACAGTAAATTAAAATCCATTCCTGACTTAAAGGAAAAAAAGCTCTTAACCCGAAATAGAAAAAAATTTTCTTAATTTGATCAAGGGTTTCTAGGAAATCCCTTTTTTCTAGGGGAAAAAAAAGTATCAAAGAATATTTATATAACATTTTTATTAGAAAAATTAAAAAGTTGAAATGTATATTGTTAAATAAATCATAGTAGAAATCATAAATCATATAGTAGAATAATCTGCAGTCATTAAAAAGATGAAGACAATCTATGTACTGATGGAGAAAAGAGGCTGTAGAACAATGTAATTTCATTTTTGTCTAAAATAAATAGTGTGTGTACGCACCTGAGCACAGGTATGCCAGTCAGTAAAAGATGTTATTCTGGGGAATGTGGTGGCAATGGTGGTGTTGAGTGGGTAAATGACTCATTTTTTATGGCATGTCTGTACTGTGCTATTTGTTACACTAAGCATGTAGGTATTATGCATTTAAAAAATGGCCTTTAAAGACAAAAAAATGTAAAACACAACTCAGAACATGTTATTCTCCTGCTTAAAATCCTTCATTGTGGGTTCTAGTTCTAGGTAAGATAGAGTAAGCACACTCCACCCGGTTTCTCCCACTGAATTCAACAAAACCCAGACAGTACTCTGAAACCATGAACTGAGGACAGCAAGATGGGAGAGAAGAAGAGCGAGAAGAGAAAAGGAGGGGAGAGGAGGGGAAGGGAAAAGAAATTTTACAAAAAGGAAAAAGTAACTAAAATTAAAAAATCACAGAAATTTTAAAAACTCAATAGCAGAGTGGGGATATGAGAGAGGTCAGTGAAACTGCAGTTAAACTATCCAATCTGAACAACACAGGAAAAAAAGACTGAAAAAAGCTTGGACAGTTTCAGACTTGTGAGACAATAAAAGTTCTAAGATTTATGTCATTGGCATGCCAGAGGGACAGGAGTACAGTGCTGGAAAGATAACTGAAAAAAATACTGTTTGGTGAAATATATCTGTATGTTCAAGAAGCTCAGTGAACTCCAAAAAGGATAAACCCAAATAAACAATGCCCAGTCACACTATGATCAAATTGCTGAAGACAAAAGACAGAAAATCTTAAAAGGAACCAGAGAAAATGGCATTATGTACAGTGGAACAATGATTCAAATGACTGACGATTACTCACCAGATGCCATGGATGTCAAAAGAAATGGTGCAATATTTTTTAAGTGCTGAGTAAAAATAACTGTTTTCAGCAAAAATCATCCTTCAGGAATGAAGGTGAAATAGACATTCTCAGATAAAGAAAAACAAACTGTTGCTGGAATGAATTACTGAAGGAAGTCCTTCAGACAAAGTTTAAAAAGAAACTGGAAGTAAATTTGGAATATCAGAACGAAGGAATACAAAATTGTAAATATAATAAACTTCTAGGGTTTTTAAAAATCTTGGAAAAATGCAGCTCTCCTGTCTGCCTTTGACTATGCAGGTGCCTTTTTTTTTTTCTTCTTTTCCTAATAAACCTATCCTTTTAAAATGTTTTTTAAGAAAAAGAACTCTGGTTGAAAGCTAAAAAATACAGCAGTATTTGATGGGTTTTTCAATGTAGGTAGATGTAATATAACAAGACAACTAAGACAAAAAGGGAGAGAAGTGACCTGCTATGTGGGTAAGGTTTCTACATTACAGCTGAGTAGTCAAACACTAACTTTAAGTAGACTGTGACAGTAAAGAATATATAATGTAATCCCTAAAGCAACCAACTTTAAAAAAACTATTTAAATATATATAGTGAAAATCACAATAAATTAAAATGGCAGGCTATAGTATGTTCAAATAATACAAAAGGCAGAATAAAAAGGTTTATTCAAAAACCATAACTATCAAAACTCATCCAAGATGAAAAAATACACTGAATAATTCTGTAATTATGAAAGATTAAATTCAGTTAAAAATTTTCCAAAACAAATCTACAGGTTCAGAAATATTACTGATAAATTCTACTGAAAATTTAAAACAACACCAATTCCACACACATTTTTTTTCAAAAAATTCGTGAAAAGGGGGGAGTATTTTCTAACTCATGACACCAGCATTACCTAAATATAAAAACCAGATAAGGAAAACAATAACAAAAACAGTACAGATCAATATTCCTCATGAATATAAATGCAAAATTCTCAAGATATGTAGACTGACTCTTGTATAGGAAAAAAAAAAAAGGACCATGGCCAAAGGGGGTTTTATCCTGGAAATGTGAATCTGGTTCAGTATTTTTCAAAAAATCAATTGCTGTAATTCACCATACTAATAATCTAAAGGAAAAAAAATCCCACATGATTACATCAATGGATGCCAAAAAATCTGACAAAATGCTACACTGATTCATGATTTAAAAAGCTGTCAAGAAACTTGGAATTAGACGGGAACTTCCTCAACATGACAAAGTTTATCTTTAAAAACCTACAGCTAATAAGATGTATGTACAGCTAATATGATGAAAGACTGAATGCTTTTTCTCTAAGATCTGTAAGACATGAATATCTTCTTTTGCTTCCACTATCCAACATTGTACTGGAAGTCGATGTTTATTGCCAGTGCAATAGAACAAGAAAAAGAAATAAGAAGAAAAATGAGAAAGAAAGGTGTCTCTTTTTACAATTATCTCTATAGAAAATTCCAAGGCATACAGGATAAATGAATTTAGCAAAGTCACAGGATGCAAGGGTAACATAAAAATCGTATTTTTATATACTACCAATGTACAACTGAAAGATAATTGTGTAGAATAAATTTCAATGAATCAATTACCTGTCAAATGACACCTCTAACTTCAATACATAGCTGGCTTAAAGATGTAGGTGTTTTTACTTTCATGACTACTTACTTACCTCAGTTTGTGGATTACCTAGAATAGAATTGCTATCTCCTATCTTAGAGTAACTATTATGCCAAAACTGACCCTTCCTTCTCAGAGAGAGTGCCAACAGCACCATTTAAGACTCAGGGCAATTTGATCTCCTTCACTTACTGCTTTGGACTTTCCTTAGAGGAACACTAGGTTCTTCTGCCTCGAGGAGTTCGGCAGTTTGCAGGAGAGCACGGATCTCTGGGTTCATGCCATTAACATTAGCTTCTCCTGAAGCCAGTGCTCTGCAGTGCAATACCAAGGCAACGTCCTGGTTATAGAAATTAAAATACCGGCACACTCTACTTGCTTCATGCACACAGCTGTCATCCAACAGACGTCCAATCAAAAAGCTCAGTGACTCTTGCTCCTTCCAATTTAGTCTGTTCTCATGAGTCTCTTTAGATGGAAAGTCCTTAAGTTCTAAGTATTTTGATGTATTCAGAGCAGCCAACTTGGAGAATGAAAGTTCACCTGCTAAGCTGTCAAAGGAAATTTCACCACTAGTTGAGATCTGTTGAGAAAATGTGGACTCTCTCTCCTCCTGTTTTCCTCTAAGTGTGTGCTGGGTGATTTGGCAGACCCAGATCTGCTTCTCCAGCTCCTCCAGCTTGTCCATAGGCACCTGGTCCTCCTGGGCAAGCCAGTGCCCTGCCAGGGTGAACAGCAGATGGCGCTCCTCAGTGCTGCTCTGTTCCTCTTCAGTTAGATGCTCACCTGCCATGAGGGCCTGGGCTGAGAAAAAGGAAGAAGCTGCTTTGCTTGAAATGGAATTTTTCTTAAAATTCTCATGGCATTTTTTCCAGAAATCAATTCTTGCTTGTTTCAGGGACCACTGGCCAATGTGTTTTAGGGTCTGCATTTCCTGTGTTATCTGTGAAATTTAACAAAGTGAAACTTAGCTTTTCCTGGGTAAAAAAATTTCTTAAATGCAAAAGCTCCTTAAATATATCATACTTGTTAAAACCAGATCAAGTCAAAGAACATGGGATTTGTGACTATTTTATCTAGAAAGTTATGGTATGAAAAACAATTCTAAATACATACAATTGAATGGGGTTCAAGAAGCAGAAAAAGAAAATAGTTGTACATATCCTGTAAGTTAACCTTACATTTAAACATACCTTCTTCCAAGAATGGGTACCCCAGGCTCATCCATTCTGAAAATAAAAGCCTCTAAAATAAAAGGCTCATCTTCTATTAAATATATATATTATAAAATTCAATTCTTTGTTTAATGCTGGTTAAAAAAAAAAAGCAAAGATTTAAAGTAATTTAAAAGACTAATGATACCTCTTCAATAACCAAGTTGTCCAGAGGTAAATCAGCTAATTCTGCGACCCTCCTGGCCAAAGCAAACTGGCCATCTGTCTCCAGTTTTTCCAAAATAGATCTACATTCATGCTGAAAATTCTCAAGGCTGTAGCTGGTAATAATGACAAGATTAATGGCTATGGATGTATCCTTCAAAATTTGGCTAAGGGCATATAGCTTCTTCACATCTGGACCTGTGCCAAAGAGAAGAGGACATAAACATTTATTTTTTTAAGATTTATTTTTATTTATTTATGCACACTAGCTGAGGTATAGGCCAGATGTGTGGGGGATGAGAGGATTCACCAGAGATAGAATGGGGACCAAAGCAGCCGGATCTACTGAAATACACTGCTGAGGGGAGCAGTGGTGAGACAGCAGAGGTCTGCTGCACCATGTGGGTTGGCTCCCTGGCCAGGGATTGAACTCCTGCTGCAGTGGCTGGCAAATAGCTTGATAGCGCTGAGACTTTAACCTCTGTGTCACCAGGGAAGTCTGAGGACATAGACATTTAATCGGTAAAATGGTGCCATGGCATTTCAAAAGTAAGCAAATATTAGAGAAAATGTGCATGTTTAGCATAATAATATGGTTAGAAGAAAAACAAAATTTCATTTTTCTACTCTGACTAGCAAAGAAAACCATAAAGCAGCTGCTATACAGTAAGAATTAGTCTAGATTAGCACGTGGACTCAATCTACACATGTGCTTTTATGTAAGAGCAGAGGCTGGTGGCCTAGGATGTAGTAGCACCTTAGTCAACCTGGAGAAGACTTTGCTATTTACTCAGGTTAATCCCACTTCTTTCTGAATCTTTCTCTTATCTTAAATTTGTTTAATGCAATCATTCAATGCAGTTATCATGTGGACCGTACACAGACCTTAAAGGATAGTCGAAACTGCAGTTGGCCAGTAGTGACCATGAGGCACTTCATATTCTGAAAGGAGCATTACTTTCCCTGAGAAATTATCCTCAGTAACATCAGGAGTTCTCTAACAACAACTTATGTGTCTGGGCTTACTCCACTCCCCAACAGTCTAGGTTGAGCCTCTATAAGTCCTGCCAGAAAGGAAGGGCTTTAAAAGCATTCCATAGGGCCTCCCTGGTGGCGCAGCGGTTAAGCGCTGCGCTGTGGAGCTGTTAGCAGCAGCGATGCGAGTTCGACGCCCGGCCGGGGAGAGTCCCACATGGCGCGGCAGACCTCTCCTGCCTCGCCCGCTGCTCCCCTCAGCAGTGTGTTTCTGTCAGTCTGCCTGTTCTGCTCCCCACTCTGTCTCTGGTGAACCCTCTCGCCGCCCTTCGCCTCTGGCCTGTACCCCAGCTGTATGTATAAATAAATAAATCTTTAAAAAAAAAAAAAAAGCATTCCATAGACACCTGTTCCCACTGTTGGGCTGTGGTCTGATTAAGGCAGTTCTGGGAACAGTACTGGAGAAACCCTGTACTGTAGCACCAATATGGACATGCTGTATTTCTTTGCTGCTATCATATTAAATAGTGTTTAAAAAAAAAGTTCCTTTCTGTAAGCACATACATGTTATTACATATATTCACAACACAAATATTCTATAACAGTAGAAATCTGATTTAATTATATAAATAAAAATATAACAGTGGCTAACACTAGATAGAAATCATCATTTTTTAAGGCTAGAGTAACTCTGGCAAGAAAACAGGAAATTTATTTCTGAAAAAAAATTACTAAAGATCAATAAAAACACTATGTTAAAAAGACCTATAGTTTGTGTACTTAGTAACTGACAAGCGCCATCTTATAAGCACTCCATGGGTGCCCTCTCTTCTTTCCAGTCATCAGCCCTACAGTCCACAACACTGTCACTGAGCCCAGCATTCTTCAGTGATTTGTGCAAATCTGAGCTGGCCAGTTCAACATCTGTGAATTTAAATGTCATAACCTCAGAGTCTAGTATAAATTAATACCATCACTGAAAAAGAACTTAAAACTAGCAAAGAAAAAAGAGGGTAAGGCAATAATGGTTTATTCAATCAGCAACAAGATTAAAGACTACACAAAATAAGAACAATTTGTCCCTGGAATCTTCAAAATGGACCAGACACTCCTGAAACACTTTGTGACCCTAAGCAATGATGATATATTAAGGTTACTTGTCAGAGAAAAAAATAATTGTGACAGGTTAATGTAGAGGGTAGCTGGGGATCAGAAAGCATGGGACAGACTATTTGACAACGGCTTAGAATGCATAGATATATGTATTATGTTTTATCCTGTTTTACTATGTTTTGAATGCTTTACCCATGACTGAAATTTCCTGCAACTGCTTCTTCATAGCCCATTATGTACTATAATAGCAATGTTATAGAATATAAGAATTTAAAGTTCTTGATTCCCCGTCTAAAATATTTTCAAGATTAAGAAAACTAACCTCTTGGGGCCTCCCTGGTGGTGCAAGGGGTTAAGTCTAAGAACTATGAAGCTATCAGCAGCCACAGCAGTATGAGTTCGATCACCAGCCAGGGAGCTGACCCACATGGCGCGGCAGACCTTTCCTTTGCCTAGCCCGCTGCTCCCCTCAGCAGTGTATTTCAGTCAATCCGCCTGTTCGGTTCCCCACTCTCTCTCTGTTGAATCCTCTCACCTCCCCCCATACCTTTGGCCTATACCCCAACTATTGTATACACAAAATAAACATATCCTTTAAAAAAAATGAGAAAACTAACCTCTTAACAAACACGTGACTGTAAAGATTGTCTTACCATCAGAGAAGAGATGTTCTATTCCAACAAACAGCTGTAAAAGCTTCCCCAGCTCATACTGGGTCCTGCACTGCTGCAGCATAAGCTTCAAAAGAAAACACACCTGGTTCTTCAGCCACGGGGTAGGGATAATAGTGTCAACCCTTGTGTCTGATGTTTCAAGCTATTTAAAAAAAAAGGGTCAGAAAGTGGTTTCACAGGAACAACAAATCAAAATCTCCAAATTGGAGAACATTTAAGAAAGTCACAATACCATCAAAAGTCATCTCTCATAAAGGAGAGATAACTTATTCAGGTCCCTTCAAAATAACAGGAGTTGACAGTGCTCAGAGTAGTGAAAATAAGCCCTCCTAGCCAGCTTTGTAGTCTGTCTCTTTGTGGGATGTTCTAGTGTAGAGATTTGTGTGTATATCAAAGCCAAAGATAGGAGAGAGAACTAAAGACCAAAAGCTCACTATGGAGTGAACACATACAAACACCTCCATGGAGTGACTCCTGCCATAATCGTCCTGTGAGTTGCTGTGAAATTAACCAGATACTTTCCCTTAGAAGCACTTTACAGAAGGGTGTAGGCCTGACTCTGAGTCCAGAAGATTAAAAAAACTTATACTTGTTTAACAAATGCCAAGCTGATTGTACCAGTTTGCTTATAATTTATACACTCATTAGAGAAGGATCTCATTTAAGACTAAAAATGTTAACAATCAAATGCTAAATATAGTAATAGGAAGATGACCCCAAGTAGCAAGCTTCATTTTACAATAAGTTGTGGCAAAGATATCTACAACACTGCAGGAAAAGGCAGATTTCAGTGTCTAAAAAGAGTGATTCTTTCCCACACAATGCTTCTATAACTTTATTCCTGAATTTTATCTGACTTGTTTCATGTCACTTTTGCAAGATCCATATTTAGTCCTTATTCACTGTAGTTCACTCTAGACTTCATGCAACATAGTCCAAAAAATAATGGGCTTCTGATAAAACAGAAACTTATCAGGTTTAAAAAAAATAAATATATTTCATGCTGATAGGCACCAAAAACTTAAGTCTGTGCCCAACACTGCGATAGGTCCAAGTCTTGGCACCATATTCCTGAATATATCTGATCATACTATAAAAAGCTATTGCCTAGGAGAAGCTAATATGCAAAGAGGCTTTTTAATTGGGATATAGTTAGAAGTGCAATAGACTGCTCAATGGAATGCTCAAGGCCTCCAAGAGCTTAAAAGAGTCAAAAGTTACATAGTACTTTGTTCTTCATCAATTGAGCGCCCTTATTAAAATTAACTGGAGTTAGAGCATTCTTTATTTCTTTATTATTCTTTATTTAACTACCTCTGTCACTCTAAGAAGAGGGGCACAATGGAACTGGATGAAGGAAAGTGTATGGAAGTAAAAGGCTAAGGCAAGGATGAAGAAGCTACACTGTCCCTCTCTAAGAGGCTGGAGCAGGGGCAAGAAAATGAAGATACTTTGGAGGACCTAAACATAAAACTGTAAAACTCCTAGCAGGTAAATTGAGAGAAAATTTAAGATGACATTGGGTATGGTGATGCCTTTTTAGACACAACACCAAAGACATTCTATGAAAGACATAAGTTGAAATCCATTAAAATTTTAAAAAATATTCTACTTTACAAAAGACAATGTCAAGAGATTAGAAGTCAAACCACAGACTGGAAGCAAACATTGGCAAAATGTTTTCTGATAAGGGACTATTATTCAAAATATAGAAAACTCTTAAAACTAAACAACAGGAATACAAACAACTCTATTGAAAAATAGGCCAAATATCTTAACAGATACCTGTCATTTGTATTAATATTGTAATGATCTGACTGATGGAGAGGTAGGGGCAAGTGAGGTAAGAGTGACAAAGTGACTTAAATAACTAATAAAAAGTAACCACTTATTATTTATGAAGATGGTGAGACATGCAAAAGGCAATGACAGATAACCTATTTAAATTAACGGATGGTTCTGATAATATTCCCCTAAAAAGTGGTACAAAGGTATATATTTAAGGAGATCTGAAATACTTATAGACTCCATGCCCACAGTCCTGAACTCTTCTTTGAGTTTTGGTTAGAAAGCTGACAGGGATTCAGAGGGCTGCCAGGAACTTTCCTGGTTGGGCTCTGCCCATTGCATTGTCAGTATCCCAAGTCTTCCAAAGAGATTTGCAATCTTCCCCAAATCAATTGTATGCTTATATTAGCCTTATATGTATTTGGCTTATGTCATAAGTGAAACTTATGCACTCTGAAGATACAGAACACTACCTCACTAAAAAGATATATAGATATACAGATGACAAACATACAAAAAGCAGCTCCACATATACATCGTTACAGAAATCAAGTTAAAACAATAGTGATATATCACAACATACCAAACTCAAACACTGACAACACCAAATGCTGGCAAGGATATGAAGCTACAGGAACTCTTATACATGCTGGTGGGAATACAAAATGGTACAGCTACTTTGGAAGATAGTTTGGGATTGGCAGAACAGATTAAAAACACATGGTTCAACTATATGCTGTCTACAAGAAACTCACATGCATTCCAAAGACATAAACAGGTTGAAAGTGAAAAAGGTATTCCATGCAAATAGTAATCAAAAGATAGAGGGGTGGCTATGCTGATATCAGGCAAAATAGACTTTAAATTAAAAAAAAAGGTTACAAGAGATAAATATGTATTAAAAAAGGTTCAAAACAGCAAGAAAATACAGCAATTTAATACATTTACATACCTAATGACAGGCCATTAAAATATATGAAGAAAAAATGACATAATTTAAGAAAGAAAGAAACAGTTCTACAATAGTTGCAGACTTTGATACCACTCACTGTAAGTATAGAATAACCAGACATAAGTAAGGAAATAGAAGACTAAATAAATCAACTGGATCTAACAGACAGATACAGAACACTGTACCCAACAATAGAACACACATTCTTCTCAAGTGTACATGACCTCTTTTCCAGGGCAGGGCAGACCAGATGCTAGGATACAAATTAAGTCTTGACAGACTTTGAAAGGTAGCTGCCATACAAAGTATATTCTCTGACCACAATGGAATAAAGTTATAAGTCAATACAAAAGTAAAACTGGAAAATTTACAAAATTGGGAGTTAAAACAACCAAAGCATAAAAGAAGAAACCAAAAGGAAATTTTAAAAATAGTTAAGAACAAAAATAAAAACAGTAAGATATATAGGGTGTAGTGAGGCAGTGCTAAGAGGAAAATTTAAATTTATAGCTATAAGTGTTTATATTCAAAAAGAAAAGATCTCAAATCAACAATCTAGGGACAAGCTAAGAAACCAACAAGCTAGGAAAAGAAAAATGCAGAGCGAGCAGAAGGAAGGAAATGATAAAAATTAGAGCACAGAGAACAGAAAAATAGCAGAGAAAAATCAATGAAACCAAAAGTTTATTTAAAAAAAAAATCAACAAAATTGATAAATCTTCAGTTAAGAAAAAAAGAGAAGACTCAAATTATTAAAATCAGAAATGAAAGTGGGGATGTTACTTTTTTTTCCCCTTGGGGTGTCTGTGTTTGGTATCAAGATAATTCTGGTTTCATAGTATGAATTAGGAAGTTTTCCCTGCATCTTCAGTTATTTGGAAAAGTTTGAGAAGGACTGCTTTATTCTACAGAAATAAAAAGAATTGGAAGAGTACTATGAATAACTATGTCAAAAAATCAAATAACCTAAATGAAATGGACAAATTCCTAAAGAGACAAAATCTAACACAAGACTAAATCACAAAGAAGGAGATAATCTGAATTGTTCTGTAACAAGTAAGATTGAATCAGTAATCAAAAATTTCCCAACATGTAAAATCCCTGGACCTAATACTTAACTGATGAATTCTACCAAACACTTGAAGAACTAATACCAGTCCTTCTCAAACTTTTCCAAAAAAACTGAAGATGCAGGGAACGCTTCCTAACTCATACTATGAAACCAGAATTATTTTGATACCAAAGGCAGACACCCCCCCAAAAAAGAAAAAAAGACTAATATCCTTTATGAATATTGAATCAAAAGTACTCAACAAAATACTAGCAAACTGATTCCAACAACACAAGAGAAAGATTACATAACATTACCAAAAGGGGCTTTTTCCTGGAATACAAGCCTGGGTCAACATATAAAAATCAATATATACAACATATCAACAGAATGAAGTGGGGAAAAGTATTTCACTTGATGTAGAAAAAACGTATTTGACAGAATTCAATACCCTCTAGTGATTAAAAACACTCAACAAACTAGGAATAGAAGGAAACTACCTCTACATAATAAAGCTATTTGTGAAAAACCCACAATGAAAATCATAATTAATGGCACAAGACTGAAAGCATTTCTTCAGGGAATGCTTTTTCTAAGGAAAAAGACAAGGATGTCCACTTTCATCACTTACTATTCATCATAGTACAGGGAGTTCTAGCCAGAACAACTAGGCATGAAAAGGAAATAAAAACATCCAAATTGGAAAGAAAGAAGTAACATTATCTGTTCACAGATAGAATTGTAGATGTAGAAAATCCTAACAATTCCATCAAAAATAAACTTAGAATTCAGCAATGTAGGAGTATACAACATCAATACACAAAAATCAGCTGCATTTCTACATACAAACAATAAAACAATCTATAAAGGAACTCACAAACAATTCCATCTTGAATAGCATCCAACAGAATAAAATACTTAGGAATTAACCAGAGGTAAAAGACATGCACAATGAAAATTATAAAACACAGCTACACAATATTAATGATGACATAAATCAGCGAAAATTAAACCCACATTTATAGATCAGAAATATTAATACTGTGAATATGGCAATAATATCCATAGTGAGCTACAGATTAATGTAATGACTATCAAAATTCCAATTACATTTATTTTTTCAAAAATATAAAAATGCACCCTATGGAATTCTAAGGGTCTCTGAACAGCCAAAACAATCTTCAAAAGGAAACAGAAAACTGAAGGACTCAAGCATCTTTATTTCAGAACAATATAAAGTCACAGTAATCAAAACTGTGATATTAGCATAAAGACAGACACACAGAACAATGGAATAGAATAAAAAGCACAATAATCCCTTGCAAATACGGTCAATGACTGTCAGAAAGGGTGCCAAGACCATTCAATGAGCAAAGGTTGAAAGCAAAAACTTTTCAACCAATGGTACTGGAAAAACTGGATATCCTTACACTAAAAAATGAAGTTGAACCTTTAACAACATACACAAAAGCTAACTAAAAATGGACCAACCACCCAAATATAAGACCTAAAATAACAAAACTTTAGAAGGTAAAACAAAAGCATCATAAAACTGAATTTAACAGATTTCTTAGCTATGACACCAAAGCACTAATAATAAAGGAAAAAATGGGCTAGACTTGATGAAGCTTTTTTAAAAAAAGATTTACTTTATTTATGCATACAAAAACTGGGGTATAGGCCAGAGGTGCGGGATGGGGGGTGGTGAGAGAATTCACCAGAAACAGAGTGGGGAGCAGAACAGGTGGATCTATTGAAATACACCGCTGAGGGGAGGGCAGGCGAGACAGGAGAGGTCTGCTGCGCCATGTGGGTCAGCTCCCTGGCCGGGATGGAACCCATGCCGCAATGACTGGCAATAGCTTGGCAGGGCTGAGACTTAACCTCCTGCACCACCAAGGATGTCTTTGATGAAACTTTTTAAACATCGTTCATCAAAAGGCACTATCAGGGGCCTCCCTGATGGCACAACGGGTTAAGTCGCAGCACTATGAAGCTATCCAGAGCCACTGCAGCATGAGTTCAAAACCCGGCCGGTGAGCTTCCCACATGGCACAGCAGACCTCACTTGTCTCACCTGCTGCTCCCCTCAGCAGTGTATTTCAGTATATCTGCCTGTTCTGCTCCCCACTCTGTCTCTGGTGAATTCTCTCACCCCCACCCCCCACACACACCTCTAGCCTATATCCCAGCTTGTATCCATAAATAAATAAACCTTTTAAAAAAAAGGCACTATCAACAGGGTAAATGGGCAACTCACAGAATGGGAAAAATTATTTGCAAACTTTGTATCTAATAGGTGATTAATATCCAAAACATATAGAGAATTCCTAAAACTTTACAAGAAAAAACAGGCAAAGGACTTGAATGGACTTTTTCTAAAGAAGATTTATAAATGGTCAAAAAACACACATGAAAAGATATTCAACATCACTAATCACTAGGGAAATGCAAATTAAAACTACATCGAGGGCTTCCCTGGTGGCGCAGCGGTTAGGCACTACACTGTGGAGCTGTCGGCAGCTGAGTCGCGAGTTCGACACCCGGCCCGGGAGATTCCCACATGGCGAAGCAGACCTCTCCTGCCTTGCCCGCTGCTCCCCTCAGCAGTGTGTTTCTGTCGATCTGCCTGTTCTGCATCCCACTCTGTCTCTGGTGAACCCTCTCGCCACCCCACACCTCTGGTCTGTACCCCAGCTGGTATGCATAAATAAATCTTTAAAAAAAAAAACCTACATTGACCCCTCACACCCAATGTGATTACTAATATCAAAAAACCAAGGAGCAGGAAAAAAGGCAGGAATGTGAAGAATGGGAAAGTAAAATGGTACAGCCACAGTGGAAAACAATATGATGGTTCCTCAAATATTCAAAATAGAACTACCATTATCACCCAGCAGTTCCACTTTTGGGTAAATGCTCAAAAGAACCAAAAGCTATTTTTAAACCATGTTTGTAGTGGCTTAATTCACAACAGCTAAAATGTGGAAGCAACCCACAAAAGTCCACTGATGGATGAGTGAAAAAGCAATATAGGATAAATACATATACATCTATTGTATTATAGTCAGCATTAAAGATGTAGGAAAGTCTGCAATATGCAACACCATGGATGAACCTTTGGGACATTATGTTATATAAATAAGCCTATTGCAAAAATACAAATACAAAATGACTCCATTTATATGAGGTATTTAGAATAGTCAAATTAATAAAGACAGAAAGTAGAATGGTGGTTGCCAAGAGGTATGTAGAGGGGAGATAGGGTTACTGCCAATGTTTCAATTTTATAAGACAAAAAGAGTTATGGGGATGGATGGTAGTGATGGTTGTACAACAATATGAATAGCTTAATGCCACTGAACTGTAAACTTAAAAATGGTCAAGATGGTAAATACTGTGTGTATATCACCACACACAGAAAGACTGAAAACAGTAACAAATACAGGAGGAGAGACCTCGTAGGACCCAAGCCATGGAGTGATAAGCCAAGGAAATGAATGTTCCTATTTTCTGTAATTTAGGAACATCACGGATATTTGAATAACTGATTCAGTATTTTCAAATAACATAACTTTTAAATCATTATTACTGTAAGAACAATGTGATTGGAAGCAAAAGCCTACACCGAGATTCCCCTGTGGTATATGTGTTGGGTACAATCAGTATATAGTTTTGTCTCATTTATCACAGTTCTCTTTTGGGGTAGAAAAGGCAAAAGTGCTGAAAGCTCAAATAGGACTAAGGGATATTTTCCTTTCTTCTAACTTCCTTTCCTATTGCCCCATAATTTTAATTAGCTTCATATGATAAATATGAAACAAGCACCTGAATAGGTAAAGCCTAAAACTGATCACAAGATGCAGCCTCATTTGGACACAGGCATCATGAGGGTCTCAACGCTGCCGGAGCTGTCCTGGAGAGACCAAATGTGGCTCATGAACCGCCACGTTCTTCTCTAGCATCCATAGCAGAAATCATTAACACCTTCCCCACTGAGTTTGGCTGCAGCATCAGGATACTGATCAGAGCCCAACAGGAGAAACCGCTCTGGCATCCCTGGCATCTATGGTGCTATGGACAAGGCCACTGCAATTTCTATGCTGCTCCCTACCCCCAGAACAATACAAATGACTGAGCTTGAATTATGCCTCATTTCATAGGCTGTCACATCCTGACTACTAGCAGACAATAGGCCACTCTAACGAATTTCAGATCAGGGAGAAGATAATCCCAACTTACAGTTTCAAGGCTCTTCTGGAACTCCAGAAGTTTAGCTTCAGCTTCCTTATAGTTCTTGAAGAACATGCAGAGTTCACACATTTCTATCATCAAAAGTAATGGGGAATCCTTGGAGGAAGAGTTTGAATCAAATTACAAAATCTTAAACTTAATACTATTTTCTCAGAGTAATGTCAGTATAAGAGAAAGTTAAAGTAAAAACCAATTATTGGTAACAGCTTCACAGTAGAATTAAATCATATATACTAAAAAGAAAAGTTGAATTTATATTTCCTTTTAGAAAAAAAATACTCAAGCTGGGCGCACCTAATCGAGTCTATTTTTTGTTTATTCTGTACTTGGCACAGAAGCAGGAGATACTCCACTAGATGGCGTTAGGACAGCTCTGCATACACTCCTGAACAGTGGGCTCCAATGAACTGGCAGCCTGTGTGTGGCTTCAAAATGTCCATGTGTGCACATTTCTAGCACTTCAGTATGACTGTTACCATCAGAGGAAAGGCATTCTGGATTTAGAAAGTATGGAAATGAACTATAAAATGTACCACTAACTAAAGTACTTTGAGATCCAGAGCATGTTATTTAAGTCTGTGGGCCTTAGTTTATTCTGTAAAATGAGGATACTACTACTTTATAATATTCTCATGCAATATTATCTTTGCATAGGACTACTGAGAGAACACACCAAAAAGTATATATTATTTAGCACTTTTTAAAAGAAGGGAGTGGTACTTTAATTATTATCTGTTGTTGGCTTGAAAAAAAAAAAACCCAGGGATAGGAAATTGAAAAAGCTAATGGAGAAATATTCTATTTAAAAGGTTTTAAAATTCAGGAAAGAATAACTTTTAAATTCAGGAAAGAATAACTATTGGCAACTCTCCTGCCTGCCTCTGACTATGCAGGTAAGTGACTCTATTTTATTTTTCCTAATAAACCTGTCCTTTCAAAATGTGAAGAAAAGAAAAAAAGAAACTATCATTACCTTACAGAAAAGCCGGAAACCTCTGAGAAGAGTTTTGCTCTTCTGCCTTGTTAACAATGTTCTCCAGATGACTGCGAGGTCTTCCAGGTCCCAGGGGTGTCTCTCCACCGAACCCTGAATGTGTCCCGTTGTTTCAGCTGCAACACTGTCCTCCACAGAAGTGATGATCCAAACGCAGAGACAAGGAAGAGCGCTGGCCTCCTGTCATTGGATAAGAATTCTTCTAAAATAAAAATTCTTAACAGAGGATTCCTTTCTTAACAGAAGAAGTTTCTAGCAATGCTACAATTACAGATGAACATTTTCTGTTTAGAACAAACCACCTCACTAAATTGGTCACGATGGCTTGAAAAGTCTTCAAACACGAAACAAACTCTAATTAACAACCGAGGGACTGTATGAACTATGCCACAGAGTGCGGCAGGTCAAAAGGCCAAGAGGACGGAGGGAAATCAGGGACACGCTAAGAATAACAAAACAAGAATGCCCTCTACAGGGCTGGTGGTCAAGGGACTCCCAGGAGCATCCCTCTTCCCTGCTAGAGAGGCAGTGGTGTTATGGCCACCAAAGCATCTGCCAGTATGTTCAAAAGGCTCTGAACACGTAAGACACTAAATTCAAAGCAACAGAGGAGGACACTAGGTGGCTTGGAGTCTAAGCTGGAGAAGCACAAAAAATTGCCGTGACTCTGGAATCACATGCTAGAGCCTCACTGTCATATCTCACTTTCTCTCTGATTATCAAAAGCTTTTCCTATCCCTCCTCACTTTTTTTTTTCCCCTCCTCACTTTTTCTGTTGCTTTCCGGGTCCTTTATTTAGGCTTCTCATGATCCCCACCTGAAGACAGGAGGCCAGGACACTAAGGATAGGGGCCCGTTGTTTCACTGCTTCAGTCAGTAGCCAGCACCAGGAGTTTGGCTCCTCTGAGCACCGGAGCAGAATTTCAAAGAAATCAGTGATCTCTTCTTTGTTTTTCTGGAGTTCCTGGGAAGACTTGTTGCAGACTTGCTCAATGTCCACTCTGGAGTTGGACACTGAGGACAAGCTCTCAAAAGCTAGCATTAAATGGTCTTGAAGGACAGGGCTAAAATACTGGAGAAGAGATTTCACCTATAAAACAGATAATTAAAACAGACAACCAACTTTCAGTTTCAGACGGAGCTGAAAAATGTTAGAGAAAAACATAGGCAAAATTGTGATTTCTCACCCTGAACTCTTTCTACCTTTGTCACAGGTGAACACGTAATTTTACAAAACTGTTGCTTGTTGTGTGAATTCCAATATCTGATCTGAAGTCACAAAAATTCTACATTTTACTCTTTCTAGTATTGATGACTAGTCCTTTGAAGTCAACCCCCTGAAATCTCAGTAAAAATAATGGTATCACATCAAACAAAAGCCTATGTGTATACAACAGAAAAAATACTCCTCTAAGAAGAGCTCCAACTTCCTTTCTTGAATAACTGGCTTACCTCCTCTGGGTGGTAATTGTGGAGTTGGCAGTGAATAATGAACTGTAACCAATCATTTGCTTTAGCACATTCTCTAAGGTAAGATGTGCTCAGTTTCATATTGTGGAGCCTGCAAAACTGTACCACTAATGCCCATTGATTGCTAGATTCACTGGATAACCTGTAATTGGGGATAGAGGTGGCAGAGAAAAAAACTTGTTAAGTCGTAGGTTTAGGTTTAAATTGGAAAATTACTAAAAATTAAAGTACAGGATATTGTCTAAAAAGTCTTTCAACAAATACCAAATATTTATTAAAGTGATTGGGAAGGAAAAGGGGACTCTTTAAACCATAATATACAATAGCTTTCTGAGCACACACACACAATTCGTTCCTTTATCAACCAAGTATCTACCAAACTAGCTGTGTACCAGCTTTAGGAGAATTAAGCAAACAATCACTCAAGAAATTTTCTGAGTGTTTAGTTCTCTTGTATGATTCACTACAGAGTATCAGAGCTCTGTCAGGTGCCTGAAACTCCTCACTAAGGCATAGGTGCCTGTTCCTATGGGAAGTAGGAAACCATTGAGAAGACAGTCTGTGATAGGACATAGAGAAAAACGGTACATTCCTAGGGTTTGAAACGGATGGGTCAGTCCCAGAGGGATAGCAGAGAGGTGAGACAGCATGAATGTGTAGGTCATGATCAATTAAAGTATGTCAGCAAGAAAAAATTAAGGACATCACTTAAGAGTCAAATTTTGTGAATTCCATTCCACATCTTCCAAAATGATTTCAATATGTAACACTTACAGGGACCAGCAGAGCAGTGGAAAAGAAAAAGTTTCTCTCCACCTCATGGAAACTCTATCTCCAAAGGGAAACATCATCTTTACCCTCCTTTTACTGATGACAAGATATAATTAAAATTCATTGTTTATTTGCTGAGTATCTGATAGCAGATGAGTAAGAAAGTCAGGTGTAGGGGGATTGATAAATGCACCTGAAGTGTTGAAAAGAACACAGACTGGCACAGTGAGTCTGGCTGAAAAAGAGGTGGGAATTGTGACCCACAAACCTTTTTATTTTCTGTTGCTGAATGCTGTTCCATATACCTTCTTCTAAAAGAAGAAGTAATTCTCCTATGGTTGCCTTTTCACCTGCAGCCAGTTTAGATAGTTTTTCAGCTGTAAGAAAGAAGGAAATATGATTAAGAAAAAAGGTCATTTCTATCCACAAGAAAGTGAGTTAGAGAACAAGGACTGCAGGAAAAGGATGGGATAGGAAGGTGACTGTTTTTCCGCCCTAATTACTCACAATTCAATGCCTTAGACCTATTCACCCCTTTCCCTCTAAAAAGAACAAACCACATAAAGAAAAGGTGCTATACCTAGAGATTCTCTGATAAAGCTGTATTGAACATCTTCATTTTGACATCTGTAGCTCAAAATGATATTTGCCACTTTCATATCAACTCTGAGCTTGAGGCTGTCAAGGCCAAGCAACTCTAAGAAACAAACACAGGCAGCCCCTATTGAAGATATGTGGAAGGAAGAGAGACCTAAAACATAGGCTTCATTGCCTACTTGCTGGACACTGAAAAAGAATAAAAAAATCACATTTCACATCAGAAGTGTTTCTTACCAGTAAAAGCATAAGGAATTATATCAATAATACATGGAGTGTCAGATACACGTGATTATTGGTTTCCTTTCATGTGTCCTTTCACACATCCATTTAGATTCCTGGGAGCATTTAGTTGTCTTCTGGATTCATAGTCCTCCATTCCCTTATCTTTTACCATTTCCTAAAGTAACTACTCATAATCCAATTTATTCTTGCTTCCAACTTCCTCCAGGGAATGTGGACTAGAACTTCCAAAAACTTTCAGCTTGTGACCTTGTTGATCATGAGTATGTACACAAACTACCAAGAAAATTAATGACATTAAAAGCACACAGATTTTTTTAAAACTCTCATATCTATATATAGAAAAATTTCCAGGAAAGAAGCACAAAATTAATCATGTTTATTTACTATGTAGAATGAGGACAGGAGACTGAAGGACTTCTATATTTCATCCTTCTGAACTACTTTCACTCTAAAAACACATTATTTTGTTAATTACAAAACAATAAATAAATCTATATTTAGCTGCTGATTTTATCAAACACTCCTTGCAATTCTGTGCTTTATAAAAGTGAATTATAAAAAAGACAAAGATCTTAAATACAAAATTTGTATCTTATTATGGAATCCCCTCTCCAGAGTACCTGGTAGCATTAGGCAGGCTTTCTGGATCATTTTTTAAATATATGATTTTTACAAATATATTATCTCTTTTCCTAGTAACAAAAGTCGCATATACTAAATGCCAAAATTACAGCATGAAATGAAAAAAAAAAAACCAAATCACCATTAGAATATCATCATTTAACTGTGTATGTTTCCATTGTTACACATGCGTAACATACACAAATATAATTTATACTTTTAATAAAAGGCATATTTTAAATACTTACAGTTGCTTGGGAGTCTTGCTCTTGGTTAATTCTTGGACCAGAAAAGTACCAAATGCAAATGATGGCCGTCCATGATGCAAATAATAAGCAAAATTTAGACGTTCCATTATAGCGTACTTATTAACCATGTCAGGGCTAGAAAAATGTGGGAGATGACTCGCTGCATCTGAGAGGGAAAAGTGAAGCATATTAATTCTCTGCATCGCTCATGATTAATTTCAGATTTGTACATGGAAAACTTAACTCTGCAATGGTAAAAGAAAACTGGTTGCTATAATCATTTTATATCACTATGAATCACTCTGAATGACTGAAGTATATGTTTACTCTAACATGTAGAAGCCATCTTATACAAAAATGTGTAGCTGTGAAATTACATAAAATCTTATGATCTGCAAAAGGAGCTCTTTTATTTTCATTCACATAGCTTATTACACAAAGAAATCCCTTCTTAACATATCTGAGTCCCCTATTCACTAAGACCTATTCAATGGAGGCCTTTTCCCAATAAATAATTTTCTCCCTAATACCTTCCTATAATCTTACAGTTATCACTAACTATGCTTTCTCAGGTTGTATTCATAGAGCACCTTCTTATCTACATGATGGTACCATCTTCCTAACACCAGCAAAGCAACTCAGTTTAAGGTTTGTCTGAGTCCATGAAAATAGAAATTTTTTTCTCTTTTTAGTGAAATTCAACATCAGAAGATATTTGGATATGACAATTAGTAAGAAATAACACTCCTGTCAAGTTCTAATCTTTAATAGTCTCTTAACCACTTATTTTTAAAAAAGGAATAAAGTAACATTTTGAACTAATAAGAAACCAGTTCTGGAAAACAATGCATCTTTTCTATTTTCAAAGTTCAAGGCTTCTGAAATAAAATGTTATCCTCCCATGGAATTCTAAGGACTTTTTAATATTGTGACTTGGAACCTATTTAAACCAACTTGAAGACCATCAAAGTATCTGTCATCTTTCAAAGCTATTATATAAAAGTACACACACACACACACACACACACACACCGAGACTGAAAAATTGTTACATGCACTAGCAGTCTTTGTGAGATCATAATGACTTTAGTGACTTATAATTACATATAAAACCATCCACTCATTCATAAAATATTTGCTGAATACACAGAAAGTATATAGTACTTTCAGGTACCAGCTTAGCAAACTGAGTTTTTTATTCAAATAAGAACCTGCTTTTTAACCACTGAGGGTTAGTGTAGAGATCTTACGTAAGAGAAAATTCTATCAAAAGGGAAATTTTTCTGGGGCCTGCCACAGAAGCCAAATCATCATGGAGTTATTGGTAAAATCACAGGAATAAAGTAAACATTCTAATTAAATACAATCTTACAATTTTATAAATTTTACTATGTTTTCATGATAAATGTTTCATTTACTTTGTGCTTTATTTCCTCAAATATGTTTGAAACTTCTAAAAGAGAGGCAGGGAACATGCCTTATACTTTCTCTCTGTTCCTCTAATGTACTTAGCAGAGTGCTACATCTCCACGAGGGGACCATTACTCTGGTAAATGATAGAATTGGAGGCAATACAACAGGACAGAGCAATGTACTATGGGAGAGAGAAGTTTTTAGCTGGGGGGTAAGGAGGTGATGCCGTCTTCAGCAGCTGGGGATCCATTTTTCAAGAGTTTTCATTTTCTTCATTCTGAACAACCTAAGTAAAAAGTTAGATTCTAGGACCTTTACTGAGATTCAAGAGTATTTTCATCTGAAAATGCAGTAAGCACCACTTGACTCAGCAGTCAACGAATATTTATAGGATATCTATTATAGGCCTGGCACTACCCTGGGCCCTGGACACTAGGTAAATTCAACAGAGTGGAATCTGAACTTATAAAGATGACACAGTAGAAAATTCATTTGGATGTATATCAAATATTTATGGGATATATATTATGTGAAAAGTGTTAATTTGAAGCCTACCTTAGAGTAATATAGTTGAGGGCACTAGAGGTAACACGATATTAAATACTAAACCAAAATGTGAAAGTAAAAAAGAAATAGAAGGATTTTAAAACAATGCAAAAAAAAAAAATCAAGAGAAATTCTTATGACCTAGAGAGGATGGAGGTATGTGTGCCTCTGGTGCTTATAATATGCCAGGAACTGCTAGAGCTTTTCAAATGCCTTGGCTCCTTTCATTCTCATGTATCAGGATATAGGGGGTTATTACCCTTATGTTATAGAGAATTGGAGAAAGGTAAAATCACTTGCCCAAGGTCATACAATTACTACAAGGTAGAACCAGGCTTTGTCTAGTGCTAATACCTATGCTGGTGACTTCTATAATACTACACTGCAAATGAAGAGGGATTTTTGGAAAGCGGTATCTAGTACATTTCAGCCAGTACAGCATTAGTGACCAAAAACAATGACTTACAATGTTTCATTGGAATGTATTTTCCACTGGAGTGTATCCTTATTTTTAAAATAGAAATCAGTCAAAAAAACTGGATTGGTTTTACATAAATTAATTTTTATTGTCAACAGTCCTGAAATGCTTCTAAAGCAAGAAGTACAGTAATGACTTACCTCCTATAGCAAGTGTGTTGGTAGACTGCCAGCCAAACAATCTGCTAGGATCAAAGGGCAATAATGACTGGAAAGGGGGAAAAGTCAAACCAAGAGTTAAAAGTTAATTGATTCTAAAGTAAGTAAACAAAATTACATGAAAATTTCACAAGCAGCTTCCCTTCTCCAGGACAATCAAAAACCTTGTCTTTCTGGATATACGTTCTTTGAACATAGCAAAAACCAATAAAGAATGTGCAAGACATCTTTCTATGTTAATAAAAATCAAGTTACTTATGATTCTTTTCAACTATATCTGCAGGGCCTCTCTGATGGCGCAATGAGTTAAGCGCAGCACTGTGAAGCTATCTGCAGCCACTGCAGCACAAGTTCAATACCCAGCCAGGGAGCTTCCCACATTGCGCAGAAGATCTCTCCTGCTTCACCTGCTGCTCTCCTCAGCAGTACTTCAGTTGATCTGCCTGTTCTGTCTGTGGTGAATCCTCTCACCCCCACCCCCCACCTCTGGCCTACACCCCAGCTTGTATGCATAAATAAATAAATCTTTGAAAACAATAATAAACTATATCTGCAACGTATACTTTTCCTTTGGTAGAAGCAACATAAATTATAATGTGAAATGTGCTTTAGAAATGCTTTTGGGTATCAAAAAGCAAAAAAGAAAGGGGTTAGAAAATATAAACATGACAATGGAAGCTAAGGGCAGGTTAGAATAAGAAAGAAAAACAACTACATCAAGGGGTAAAGGAATGTGATGAGCAAATCAACAACAATAAGGAAAAATGAGACTAAGGTCAAATCAGTCTGAAAAGTTTGAGAGCAAGGAGCAGTGGTTGTTTGAAATCTGTCTAAGCCTAATATTTAGCAAAGACAATAAACAGATGGTGCGATGTATATCGCAGAAAACAACTATTAAATCAAGATTTGGATGGCTAAGGGAAGAGCATCTTTGATTTCAAATTGCTAAGATTTGCAGTCTATTAAGGAATTATCTTCCTAAAATAATAGTGCTATAAAATATCAAATTGAAAACAACAAAAACAACTTGAAACCACTTATGTTTCAGGACAACTGCATTCACTGTAGGTAAGCGAAACTTTATTTTTATGTCACTAAAAACTATTTTGTCACTAATACATAGTTTATAGTGGTGTTACTCAAAGCAATGACTTAAGAAGTTTGTGCCAACTTGGGGGGTGGGGGGAGGGGAGGATAAAGGCACAAAAGGAGTAGAAAAGGACACAGGGACCACGGAGAAGGATCACGGATGAATTGGTGGTGGGTTACCCAAGGGGAATACAAAATGTAAAAGACATAAATAACAATATTTAAAAAAAAAAGAAGTTTGTGCCAAAATATAAATCCAGCATACTGCTTCCTTTCTCAAGAAAGTCTTGCTACATCTATTTTTTTAGCCTGCTGAAATACTGTGTGTTTACATACAGGCATACCTCATTTTATTCTGGGTTGCTTTATTGTATTTCAAAGATAATGTGTTTACAAATTGCAGGTTTGTGGCAACTCTGAGTCAAACAAATCTCTCACTTTATGTCTGTTAAACTATACATGTACTTTTTTTAGACATAATGCTACTGCACACTTAACAGACTAGAATATAAAAACATAACTTTCATAAGCACCGGGAAGCCAAAAAACTCATGTGATATTGTTATAGGGCTTCTCCTCCCTGCTCAGCTCCACCCTCCCTTAGGTAGGGCAGGGAACCTGGTACCTCCCCTTTTCTTGGGACCACCCTGTTACAAATATGTTTTACTGCAACATTCACTTTTATTGCAGTGGTCTAGAATCGAACCTGCAATACCCACAGTGCGCCTGTAGATTTACATTAAAATCTATATAAGATACTAATCTCATCACATACTAACAACAAGCAGTCCATGGACTGGCACCCATCTGGGAACCACATTCTGAGTAGTATCATAAGAGTACTAAGAGATGGTGTATCTTTATAAGACTGCAGAGGTTATGTTGAATTGAAGGCACTATGGAAGCAAGTATAATACCCAGAGGAAAAAAAGCAATGAGCTTTTTGAAATGAGAAATAACACATGCAGGCATTCTTAACTGAGGGTCCTTGAGTAGGGTTTAAGGGAATCTGTGGATTACTTTGACATATAAGCAAAATTATACGTTTACATACAATTTTTCTAGGTAGAGGACTCATAGCTCTCTCATAATGCTAAGGAGATATTAGTGAAAAACACTAAGAAGTATTGATTGAAGGGAACAAACAGCCCTATTTACTAAAAGAGTGAGAAATTATCAGTGGTAGAATGAAGCAGCTTTTGATGAAAGCAGGAGACAGATATGCTGATCAACTACCTATTTGCTCTCAGAGCCATTCTACCTTTCCCCTGTTCTGCCCCGTAATTAGAGAAATACATTTCCCAAACTTGTTTGCCCTTTAGCTAACAGAGACACTGTGGGAGATAAAGGTGGGGAGAGGAGAGTAACCAAGATATTTTTTCCCCTTCTTTGATTTCTGAGGCCATTTCTTCTAGAATCTGACCCTACCTTCCATGTTTCCAGCTCCCACTAAGTGGCCTGGTTGTGAGTTTAGCTTCTAGAGATGGCACCATCTTCGGATTCTAATAACACCACTTGTTTGCACTGTTCTTGCAGCCTTAAGGATACTGAATGACCTTCTTTGTCAACTTTTGGGTTGTCTTATTATGTTTGGTTTCTCTATTCTGCTGTCACTCTGTATAAGGGACTCCCTCCATTTGAAAAATCTAGAGCAACTTATGTTTTCCTGAATGAACTTTGATTCCTCTAAATACTGTACCTGAATAAGGTGGTAGAGTGTAATATCTGGTGGCAGGACACTAGGAGCAGTGTACTGTGGGAAGAGAGCAGTTTTTAGCTTGGGGTAAGGAGTTAATGCCATCTTCAGTAGCTGCGGATCTACTTTCTTCAGGCAGTTCTCATTTTCTTCATTCTGAACAACCTAAGTAAAAAGACAGATAACGGGGTGTAATGATTTTCTCTTTTCCAAATTTAAGCACGTTTTCCCATCAAAACCTGTGAAACAAGATTAGTGTGAGAGAGTACAGTAATGAAAATAGCAATGGACAAGGAGTCAGAAGGCAATAGTTCTACTTCTGGTTCTAAGACAAACTAGTTGTGTAACCTTGGGGTAGGTATTTAATATTAGGCCTCAGTTTCCTTACCTATAAAATCAGGAAATTGAACTACAGATTTGTAGTTTTAAGCTGTATGTGGAGAAGTTGTTTGAAAAAAGGTCCTGCTACTATATTTAAAAATATTTAAACATTAAATATTTAGTTTGATATTAAGTGGCAAATATTTTAAAAGATAAAAAAACTAGTAGATTTGATGACTCCTAGTTCCCTCAGCAATAATTTTATAATTTCTGGCAGGTGATTAAAAAGAGGAATAAATAACCATATAAGCTAAGGTATATGCAACAGTCTAAAAGAGGAGGTATTACATTAAGCTAGTGTCAGTAAAAAACATTTTAAGATTAGAAATTTAACAGCAGTCTTAATTAAGTTCCCTTTAATGAAGCACACCATACTTTCAAAAAAGCAAAGATGGGCAAATTTCCACTGGTTCCATCAGCAGAGATTATACGGGTAACTAAGATCATGATTTCCTTTCTACCACTCTAAAGGACAAACAGTAGAAAAAAATTCCCAAGCCACATATCTGAAGTATACTCACTCCCAAGAGCAATCAGATTCTATTCTATCCTGAAAATATACTTGAAGTATTATAAAACAAAAGGGAAAAATAATTTTTCTACTACATACATGTTAGTCCCTTTCAATGTAAATTGGAAAATTCACCCTAGTGTTGAACACATTAATCTATTGAAACACTTGTAAGTAGTATATTTTGATATCAACTGAGATCTAGGAAATCTATAGATATTTCTGCTAAATTTAAAATCAATTCTGTTTCACCATAATAGGTTAAAAAGTGCTGTCCATACCTGGCTGACACCCCCAGGAGCATACATTGTGGTAGCAAGAGCCAGAAGGGTATGTCCTTCCAACAGCATACTGCTTACACTGGTCTGACTGCTGGGAATCAGTATCTGAGCATTTGCAAGACTGGCCTGCAAGATCAGCTTGGGATCTGGAAAATGAAAGAATGTTTTTCTTTCTAAGAGAGAAATACTAAATTTAAAATGATACAATTTCGAGAAAAAAATTATTTTTAACTATTAACAGGAAGAATATCCTAACTTGAACAGCAATGGTAAAACATCATGAAGGGGAAAAAAAAAAATGCAAGATTCGTCTATATATAAAAAAAAAAACAACTCTGTTCAAACAAAGAAAATTAAAAGGTAATAATAAGGAAACAAATTAACAGCAAATTACACCGAAGAATTAAATGTCCTCAACAAAAAGGACATAATTTTGATCTGATTCATAATAATGATTTGATTCATACAAGTCAAAGCCCAAAATACAGACTCTTAATAGGGACAAAAGAAATAATCATTTTACATAGGAGGAAAAATAAATGCCTGACACATAAAAATATGTAATTCACTAGCAATAAAGAAATACAAGCTAACATAATAATTAGATGTCATATATCATCTACGAAATTGGCAATGATTTTTAAAAAATAATTATCTTCAAGCACAGAGGCTAGTTTGAGTGCACAAAGGCTGGGTGTGGATAAAATGGTACAAACCCCCTGAGAAGAAATATGATCTTATAGAGAGAACCTCCAAAATGTGTCTAACTGACCCAGTAAATTTACATCTAGGAACCTATCTGCACTAAGGATATAATCTGAAAGAAGGATAAAATTTTTTATGGTCAGACTCATTCAAGATAATTATAGTGAAAAAAATTGAAAACAGCCTCCATATTACAAAAAAAAAATAGTAAATAAGAGTATACCCATATATTATTCATACAACCTTAAAATGTTCCTCGCCTCTAAAGATACAAGAAAATGTTTAAGCTATTATAACTATATGAAAATAGTAGTATATAAAACTATAGATGTTTCTGGTTGTATCCCTAGCACCTATAGTCTGCCACAAGACAGGAGCCCAATGTTGGCTGTATCAGAAACAATATAGACTAAGTTTTAAAAATAAATTACAGAAAAATCAAGATAGTGAGCAGCAAACTCCCTGATTTCAAACTGTATTACAAAGCTATAGTAATCAAAACAGTATGGTATGGATATAAAAACAGATATATAGATCAAATGAACAGAATAGAGTTCAGAAATAAATTAATAAACCAGATACATATGAGTTTAAAACAAAGGAGTCAAGAATACACAACAAATGGCATTGGGAAAATGGACAGCCACATGCCAAAAAATGAAAATGAACCACTGTCTTAGATCACATATAAAAATTAACTCAAAATGTATTAAAAATTGAATGTAAAACCTGAAGCCATAAAATTTCTAGAAGACAACATAGGCTGTAAAAGCCTTCATGTCAATCTTAGTGATGAGCTTTTGGATTTGTCAACAAAAGCAAAGGTAACAAAAGTAAAACTAAACAAGTGGGGCTATAAAACTGAAAAGTTTCTCCACAGCAAAGGAGACCAATAACAAAATGAAAAACTGAATGGGAGAAAATATCTGCAAATCATATATCTGACAGGTTAATATCCAAAATATCACTCATACAACTTAACTGCAAAACCACAGTCTGATTAAAAAATGGATCTGAACAGACATTTTTCAAAAAAAGACTTAGGTAGAGTCAACAGGTAAATGAAAAAGTTCTCAATATCACTAATTATCAGGGAAATGCAAATAAAAACCACATAATAAGGTATTACTTCACACCTATTTGAATGACTATTATCTAAAAGAAATAACAAGTGCTGGCAAGTATTAGAAAAGGGAATCCTTTTGTACTGTTGGTGGGATATAAAGTAAGGCATTCACTAATAGAAAATAGTATGGAGGCTCAAGAAATTAAAACTAGGACTACAATATGATTCTGAGGGGAAAGGGAACATAACTACACATACTCTCTGCTCCAAATCTGACTTTTCTGGCAAGAGGCCAACATGTTTGGTCTTCTTCTAAAGTTTGAGTCTAATTTGTCAGATATTTATCTATAGCCACAAACCACATCATTTATTTAACAAGTTCACAAGTTAAAGGTCATAGTTACAGAAGTATTTGTGTTTACCTGTTAAATTTCTGGAAACTTGTCGACACTGAACTAAAAATTCAAACCAAGGGTAAGCTTCATGTAATTCTTTTTTTTCCAAAAAGGGACAATTTGGAGGACTAAGTCTGTATATATAAAAACAAACACTCTGATTAACATACAGGATAAGAAAGACAATTAGAACCAGCATGGCTATAACTAGCATAAAAAAATAGATGCTAGGTATTAAAGTAAATATAATATTCTTTCACTCTTGTATTGTGTTTTCATATTCTTATTATCTGGAAAGAGAAAAGTTCAGAGTAACAACATTATTTAAAATATGTTTACTACTATGACGAAGTTTTACTAACGCTATATAAGGGTAACAGTTACACACACACACACACACACACACATTTTTAAAAAGATTTATTTATGCATATAAGCTGGGCTACAGGCCAGAGGCGTGGGGCGGCAAGAGGGTTCACCAGACAGAATGGGAAGCAGAAAAGGCAGATTGACAGAAGTACACTGCTGAGGGGAGCAGTGGGTGAGGCAGGAGAGGTCTGCAGCACCACGTGGACTCTCCCCAGCTGAGTGTCAAACTCAAGTCCCCACTGCAACAACTCAACAGCACAGAGCTTAACCGCTGTGCCACCAGGGAGGACCCAGTAAGTTATATTTTAATAAGATACTTTGTATATTATTGTATGTAACATTTGATGTTACAATGAAAACTTTTTAGCAGTTTTAAACTTAATGAAAGGTTTTTAAAAGCCTTTACACAACAGGCCTGATGAGTTAGGGTTTAGAATAGGTCCTTTGAGAACATAGCTTTTAAATGTGTTCACTTGACAATAACTTTGTCCAAACAAGTCTCAATGATATAAACTAGAAATAATCCTGTTTAAATTCCTACTCTTGGGGCATTCCTGGTAGTGCAATGGGTTAAGTCTCAGCACTATGAAGCTATTCAGTCCCCAACCAGGGAGCTTCCCACATGGTGCAGCAGACCTCTCCTGACTCGCCTGTGGCTCCCCTCAGCAGGGTATCTCTATCAATCTGCCTGTTCTGCTCCCGCTCTGTCTCTGATGAATCCTCTCACTGCCCCCCACCCCCAACCTCTGGCCTCACCCCAGCTTTTATATGTGTAAATAAAGAAATCTTTAAGAAAAACAAAAAAGCTTAAAAAAATAAATTCCTAGTCTTTTAGTCTTTGCTACACAAAATAAAAATGTTCCCATTAGGGCATGAATGTTATCTATAGAATCAAACAAAGAATGTATCTCAGTCTGTCATTTACTAGCTGAGTGACTTAATTAAGGCACTTAGTCTCTCTCAAAACCTGAGTTTCCTCATCTGTGAAATGGAATGGTAATAACCACTCTAAGATTTTTGTGAAGATTAAATGAGATAATTCAGTAAAACACTCAGACTAGTGCAAAGAATATTGCAAGCACTCCTATTAGAGTCCACTACTGTCAGTGTTATTATTGACCCAATATAATTAACCCTGGCCAGAGATAATACTCTGCAAGTTGATCTCTTTATCAATCTAAACATAAATTTAGAGTATATCCAACATACCTCACAATGACTATGAATTCAAAGTTGTTGAACATTTTCCTAGTATTAAAAGTACTAAAAACCTTCAAGTAAATCTTTAGAATCTGGTTCTCAAACTTTAAAGCAGTTTCCTTATCTCTAGTTATTTAAAAGGTTAACAGAGGTATTACAGAATTGACATCAAAAAAATATATACATTTAGTTAAATGTAGCACTGAACCAGAAGATTTATCATATGTTGTGGGTGGTGGTAGTGGGTGGGGATGGACAGACAGGGAGACTATTTCAAAAAGATTCCTTACGTGAATGCTTAATGTTTTCCTAAAAGTCACATTCAGGAGTAGCATGGAAAGAGAAAATGTGAAAGTCTTCTTAAGGACAGATCAGTTCTCAGTACTCACTTGTAATAGTTGAGATAGACATAAAGAAGATACTGCAGACTGTTTTCCAAACAATAGAGAATGAAGTGAGAATGGAAATCCCAACCTTCTTTGGACCTATAACTTTGAACAGGGAGAGTATCTTGCATCACACCCCCAATACGGTTCAGTCTTAGGAGGAAGAGTTCGAAGTCTTCTAGTTCAGATGTAAGAAAAATCCCATTCCTATTGGACAGATTTAAGAGATGGCAAGTTAAAAAGCTGCTAGATTCAGAGCAGACGAAATCACTTCCATTGTTTCAGTCTCAACTGCTCAACAATAAGTGCTTGCAAATTAAGACTGCCAATTCTTAATCTATCAACATATTCTGAGACACATATAAACTTAAAAATCAATATACATGTTATATGTCACTAACTTTTCTTACATTATTTTGATAGTTTAGGAAAACAGATGAAATTGTTGATACTGAACAATTTGCCCACACAAATGGCAAGTTCATATAGTTTGATCTAAGAGAATTATTTTTAGAAATGAATTGAAAGTTTAAAATCTTCAATCACTACTTCAAAAGCTATTTTCCTCACTATTTCTTAATTCAGCAGTCCTCTTTAACTCAAGACCATACATTGCATACAGGTACAATGATAGTATTGAGAAGAGTGGAAAACATTACAGGATATGAGGGTATATTCATTTCCATTCTTGCCACATGGTCTTTTTACTATATTGACTGTTTACCATTTATACACAAAAGCAAATACATCGTTTTGGGAAGACCCTATATCTTGTACTTGAGAGCTTATTCACTAACATATGATGTTCAGTGCATATGATTAAAAAACCTCAACATATTATAGTGCCCTTTAATTTTTAAAATTTAAGTATTTTACAGTGTAATTTAATGTATGTTGTAATAAAAATTGGGATTTAAGTATAAGACAACATTGCATTGGATTTATGGCATTTCAAAGGAAAAATTACACCATTACTTCTTATTGCATTTCCTTTTATTCATCCCCACAGTTACAATACCTGGCCAGTTTATCTAAAATTTCATTCTTCATGTAGTCGTTGCAACAAGTATTATGATCAATAACATCAATAGTTAGAGGGGGCCACTTGTTCTGCTGAAGTGAAGCATAATTATTCTGGGTCTGAAATTCCCCAATCCACAAGACAATGCTCAACCAATCATGGCGAGCAGTGAGGTATCTCCAGAGGGCTTCAGGAGAAAATGATTTGTATTCTACATTAAGAAAAAAATACATTTTAAAATGGTAATGAATTAAGATTATTGGCATATAACATAATTAACTGAGTAAGTAAAACAATTTGAGCATTTATATAAAAATGAATTATTCAGACCTTTTGCTTCTTTTATTTTCCTCTTTTGTGTCATTCATTTTATAATACTGTAAAACAATTAGAGGAAAAACTAAATGTTGCTTCTTAATATCACATAAAACTTGGTAATCAGGGCCTCCCTGGTGGCGCAGCAGTTAAGCCCTGCGCTGTGGAGCTGTTGGCAGCGGCAACGCGAGTTTGACACCCAGCCAGGAAGATTCCCACACGGCGAGACAGACCTCTCCTGCCTCACCCGTTACTCCCCTCAGCATGTATTTCTGTCGATCTGCCTGTTCTGCTCACCACTCTGTCGCTGGTGAACCCTCTCGCCGCCCCACATCTCTGGCCTGTACCCCAGCTTGTATGCATAAATAAATCAATCTTTAAAAAAAAAGCAACAACTTGGTAATCAGCTGGTATTTCACTTAGTTTTTCAGTTCTTTTTTCCCTTTTCTTCTTCTTAATGTCAATAAAAATTTTGGCTGTAATAATAAACATGAATTTGACTCTCTATGATTTAACATGTTTATTCCACAGAGCCCTAATGTGATATAGGTAAGACTATTTGGAAAAGACAAAGAATATCACTTGGAAGCTGGAATGAGAACTCTTAGCCTTGGTATCTCAATTCATTGAATTGTATACTTTTTTCTTTCATTATCACATTATAAATTCTTTTTTTCTTAAAAAAGATTTATTTATTTATGCATACAAGCTGGGTTATAGGCCAGAGGCATGGGGCGGTGAGAAGGTTCACCAGAGACAGAGCAGGGAGCAGAAAAGGAAGATAGACTGAAGTACACTGCTGAGGGGGGCAGCGGGGGAGGCAGGAGAGGTCTGCAACGCCATGTGGGAATCTCCCTGGTCGGGTGTTGAACTCCCGTCACCGCTGCTGCCGACAACTCCACAGCGCAGCGCTTAACCGCTGTGCCACCAGGGAAGCCCCACATTATAAATTCTTTACAAAAACATTGAGATAAGAGGTCTTACTGCAATGACCTGCATTTTAAAGCATGAGTATTTTTTAGCCAAAAGGAATTCTAAAATGGAAATACATCAAAATATTTAAATACCAATATCTAGTTTAATTATCACTCAGTTATGATCAGATTTCATGCTCTTTTACACTTGCCTTCTGGACTTGTCCTAGAAAGCAGGATGGATTCGTGTGTTTGTGGATTCCACCACTGTGCCCAATTTAACACAATTCTGTGATTCTGTTGGTTAAGTTTATCTTTATGATCACACTTCAGGAATGAGTCCAAAACTGATTTATGCTTGAAAAACTCTTCTTCCTTTATCCAAAACCTGAAAGAGTGATTTCTTTTTAATTTTGGAGGAAAAAGCAATATTCCTTTTTATCTGCTCAAGAACTTCCATAGGAAGAACTTATAATTCAGTACTCTTAATTATGTACTTACTATGTTAAAAATACATATGATTGTGCAAATACTAAAACAACTGGAGTCCCTTCTGGGTAAGTTTTACCTGTACTGGGACTGTAAGTTCAGTTCAATATTAAAAAAACCTGTGCTCACTAACAATTATGAACTAAATGCGGTCTACAGTATTCTTCCCATGTTATGAAAAGGGGTAATAAGACTACCTGGGAAAGGATTGCATCTGCCAATTTTCTTGGAATTGTCCTGAATAAAACTTCTCAACTTGATGGACCATGTCTATGGTTCTATTTTCTTTCTCAGAAAAGTAATTTTTTTCTTTTAAGATTTCAACCTTGAGTAAAAAGTATTTAAGTTAGAGCAGTGACCTCACAAAAAAAAGCATATTTACAAAGCAAATGTCATGAGATTAAATGCCATTCAAGAACTGTATTTAAATTTTTTGAGTAAATTAATATATTCATACAAATTTTCCTTTGCCAGAAATGCTAATAATTTTATTTTTAAAAGATTTATAAATAATAAT
The DNA here is from genome assembly GCA_004024925.1 of Scalopus aquaticus. Classification (NCBI taxonomy): domain Eukaryota; kingdom Metazoa; phylum Chordata; class Mammalia; order Eulipotyphla; family Talpidae; genus Scalopus; species Scalopus aquaticus. Next base: position 11,464 of record PVIJ01001219.1, on the reverse strand, counting down.
TTTAAAACAAAAGAATTATCACATTTTACTTACTGGATACTAGGTGAATATTCAAAGAATTTATTTTGAAGTTTCACCAAAGTTTTGCAGAAAATGTAAACTACATAGTCTCACCTTTACCTACCAAAAAGTCCCGTATATTTTTATCAGTTGTATAGAAGCATATCTTGAGCAACTGCTCTTTTACATCAAAGCCCTGTAATAGACACATAAACTTTAAAAACCTTAGATTTTGTAAAGAAGCTATTTTTAATATAAACATATGCTGGATATTTGAGTACTCTCTTATAGACAAGTATCTGGTCAGAATTCCACAGCTTTTCTGCTCTTGTGAACATTCATTTTCTACTCCCTCATCACACATATTTATTGCTTATTCCAAAGTTCTTTAAGAATTTTGCCAAAGGCAGCATAAACAACAATTTAAGATAATGCCAAGCTACAATGGACCAAAACTATAGGAATCTGCTATAACTGACTTGAAAACAAAGGTCAACGCAAACAACAAACCCTTACAACAAACCCTTACCCTCCACTCCTTGCACCTCTAGAAAGTTACTTACCACAGGCACAACAAACCTCTAGAACCTCCCCTTCTTGAAAAAGTAAAATCATAGAGCATGAAACAAAGGTATATAAGTCATTAGAAATTTCACGTGGGCATGTAAGGTGTTACATGAACAATACAGGTGAATGTCCCTGACAAAAAAATGCAGTCTGATGATGCTATCACATATCTATCAACCTTCTATGAGAAACAATGCCTCCTCCTAACCAGTATCCAGTCTACAGAGAGCAGATGATAAAAATTCTGACAAAAAATCTTACTCAAGAAAGTTCTCAGTATCAAAGAACATTTCTCAAGATTAATAATGTTGCTATTTGCTACTAAAAGTGAAATGAAATCCTTAGTTTGTGACACACTATGGATACAAATCAATTTTTCTATCAAACAACACTGTATGAAATACACAGACATCTCCTTTTACATTAGGGAATTTAAGATCAGGTAAACAGATTATGTCACTCACCATATTCTTCAAAAGTTCAGAGGCTTCCGTTATATTGTTCTTCTTTAAATTGTCAAAGACCAAATCTAGGCCAATTCTAATCAGTTCCTCAAGATTTTGAGCAGAATGACTGTTAATCCTGAAGAAAGTTTGTGCCTCTGGTATTTTGTTGTTTAAAATGGCATCTGCAATAACCTCCTTAAAAAGGGAAGAAAAACATTTGTCTTAAGTTCCTTTTTATTTTGGTATTACCAATATATATAATGTTGTATACATATTATGTAT